>JASDQU010683045.1:0-26276 GCA_032191745.1 Picea mariana
CCTGACAAGGATAGAATACTCTAGGAAGCAAGAAGAAACCCTAATGAGTTGGCTAATAACCCTAGAAGACTTGTCAACTCAAGAAGATAATTTATAATAGGTTATTAGCCTCCAAGAGAAGAAGTCGGCCAAAAATAATATTATATACTGAATAGATAGATACCCAGAATGAGAATTCGGCCCTAGCAGTTAGCCAGAATTAGTATAAATACAGGAGGCCAATTCTCATTCTGGTAGGCAGTCTCAGAATTGCAGTGCCCAGTCTTGTGCACATTGCATTTGCCCAGTTTCTGCGCAGGTTTGGAGGAGAGCTGCCGTTGCAGCTGCTACAACTAGCAGTTATGCTTGGACTATCTCTTGGCTAGGGTTTGGACTATATGATCAACTCTTTGTGATGCACTATCCTTGGGGAAAGGTGTGCTACCCTTTGTTTGGCTATCTAGCCTAGGGTTTGCTTCCGGAGTGATTCTCTGTCAAGGTTAAGGTGCTCGAAGGGTGGCTTCAGAATATGGTTGGGTGACAAGGGTATTGTCAATGGTAAAACGAGCACACATCTTTCATATTCTAACAATTGGAAGTTCTTGAAATGACTTTCAATGCATATTTAGAAATTCTACCTCAACTTTGAGGTTTTCCAAGACTATTTCTTGTGAACTTTTAGCATTAGAGCTTAATATGAAATATAAATTACAATAATACATATTTCACTTATGTCTAATAAAGTATACAAGGCAACCTAACAAAATAAACACTAAACAATTGTCCTTAAAGGGAAATATTTTATATCTCTTAGGGAACATTTTCTAACACAAGCAGAGTAGAAAATTACTTATTACAATAGATTTATTACTTCCATAAATCTGTCCTCTTAGCTTCTCTATATTTGACAAATTTTTGATCAAAATTTGCTCATTATTATGTCAAATCAACATGCATAAATAACGATTGAAACTACTCATTCATCATGAGAGCATAAGCTAAAAATCAAACACACACACACACACACACATGAAGTACTTGTACGTACCAACAACATATGACAATTTAGTACAAGTTAAACTTTCCAAACCCTAGCTAGAAAGACCGTAGGAAAACCCTAGACACAACTCCTAGCTAAGAATCACTCTTAATAATGCTGGTCACTCCAGCGAATATTTTTAAGAAGCTAACATCAATACCGACAAACCTTCCTTGGCACCTACACTTGCATCCCATAAGTGTACAAGATTGTTTCTTCCACTCTTATCCACAACAAGCACACCAAGTAGCATTAAGGTTTCTAAATGCCACAAAACTCTAATCTTCTTCTTTGACAAGAGATTGATTACAAAATGAGCTAGATAATTAAATGATGAAAGCCTCGATAGGGATGAGTCACATAATTGAGCTCAAAGGAAGATACTTACATAACACAATATGATATTATCAATGAAGAACTAGTGAATCTATTACAATGGAGTTCACTTCCTTATATATGATTGCTCATTGAACAAGTCATTTTCACTTATGAATGTGTGATAGACCTCTCTACACAAAAAGTGAAAAAAAATATAAGTTATAAGATTATAATGATAACACAAACACATAAATAAAACTGAGATTGCATTCATATGATGAGAAAGTGAAAGATTTATTATAAAGGGTTACAAGCTAGTTGAGTGAATCCATTTTATGAATGTGGTATATACTGAGAAACACACTAAAATTAAATAAAGCATAAAAACATAAAAACCATAAAATAACTTAAAGTTGAATTGACTTTATTAATGGATACGTCTATTATCTAATTTCTCTTTGATATTTACTTTAAACCCTCTCTTAATGGTCAATCTACTAACTACACCAACTTTATCCTGGAATTTTACATATTTTTTAAGATCCAAAGACTTAGTGAAAACGTTTGTAGTTTGGTCCTCTATGGGGAAGTGCTACAACTCAATAGATCCATCATCTACAAGTTGTATGATGAAGTGAAAATCATAGAAAATTTTAGGGGCACATTAGGGCACATTAGCCACTGTCACCTAAGTAGAGACTTCCTTTGTTTTGGTTGGGCGAATTATTTCTATAGAGGGATTTTACTCTACATGGCCCCAAATAGTTTATATATATATATATATATATATATATATATATATATATATATATATATATATATATATATATATATATATATATATATATATATATATATCCCAGAGGTATTTTCGAGAGGAGAGCAGGGAAATCCATTTTTGCCTTTTTAAATTCCCAGACCCTCCCATTCGCCCTAATTTTTGTCAATGATATTTTTTTGGAGGTTTTTCACCTTATTTTATGCTAATGGGAATTTTTCGGAGGTATTTCGCCAGAGGTCACAAGTTCAAATATAGAGGGGGTAGGGTATGTATACCTCCGTAGACTTTAGTGGTCAAAATTGCACGTGGAGGGGGTCCCTTATCCCATAAACAAGGGGGTCTCATACACCAATTTGGTGTCTGGCTTCGTCGTGACTTTAAAATTAGATTATTATTATTATTATTATTTATGGGAGTGGCAATTCTTTTGGAGGTATTTCACCCTTATTTTGTGGGAATGAAAACCATTTGGTAGTGGTCCGATTCGATATGAAAATTTTCTTTTGCAATATATCAATTGAATTTATTCATGGGAGCTATTCTTCACAACACTCAACAATCCCCACAACTAGTCTATTAGTCCACAGAGAAACTCCTCTCTCAATGACTCTTACTATTGTCTACATTACACAGGTCCATTCCATGAAAGGGTTTTGAAAAATTTAGTGAAATGCCATTTGAATTGGCTGCCACTTCCAAGGATTATTTTATGTATATTTGATGTTTGGGACTTGTTATCATGAGATTTGTACTTGTGTAAATCCCTCCACAAGATCCCAATCTTGTGTAACAATTGGAAGAATCTACCATTGTCACCTAAGTAGAGACTTCCCTTGTTTTATTGATGGAAAGGGGTCCACCACAAGGGAGGCTTCCCTAGTGACCTCAAGGGATCAAATAACAAGATTAGCCAAGCCTACAACCCCATATCTTGGTCACCTGATAGTTAGGTCTAGGTATAGGAAAGGAGATGAGAGGTAACAAAGTAATTGTTGTACCTGTATGAGACAGTAAACAATTTGCAGCATAGAATAGACAATTACCAAGTTATGAAGTGCAATGATGACCTTTTAGACACTAAAAAACCAATAAATTCTATGGCTGTTGCAAATTACAACAACAAAATATTTGTACAACAACGATTAGTATATTGCAACATCAATAAATAAAAGCACTCAGAAATGTAGTGATTTACCATGAAATATAAGCTTTCAACAAGTATAACATTATCCAATTGCTAGAAGAATTTTCTAAGTAGCTTAAGTCACTTATCAAGGTGTGTATGCAACAAATTAGAACAATTTTCAGTGGCTATAGCAAACTTTTGTAACAAAAACAATAAATAATGATTGTTTGCTAGAATTAGGGTTAGGAAAGTTAGTAAAATGTTTGAGAGAGAGAGATTATCAATTTTAAATACTACTTTTTCCACAAGAACAACTCTAGACTAGTGTCGTTGTCCTCTAGGACTCATGGAGTCACACATGCATAACCTTGAAGGTTGAACTAGATGAAATAAGAGAGATTAGGTCTAAAGTCTAAGGTGCAAACACTCTTGGGCCTTAGGACTAGACCTTGAAGAAAATAGTTCCTAGGGTGAAAACACTCTTGGGCCCTAGGTGCCGTTTTCTTTCTTCTTATTCCACTTAGGTCAAGGATCAAATGCTAGGGTTGAAGCCCTAAAGTGCAAGCACTTTTGGGCCTTAGGAATTTAACCCTAGCAAGGAATTCTTTCACAAACTTGGACAATAAAGACTTTATGAAGGAGAGAAGCACTTGTCTCCTTCCTAGGGTTTCAACAAGACAAAGAAACTTGCAACAAGATAGAAATTAACACCTTTAACATTAGAAAGAGACAATAAATTGCAACAAATTAACCCTAGTTGCAGAAAATAACCATCCAAGAGAGCAAAACATCCACAAGAATCCTTATCCAAGAGTAGCGCATGAGTAAAAGAGAGAAAGAGAGGGAAAATAACGAACTTTTTAGAGGTTCTCCTCCCACAAGTGTGTGAGGAATGTGATGATGAAAATGAGTTGGAGCGCTATCCTTATTTATAATGTATCCCTAGTGCTCAATTATCCACAAATGTCAACAATTCATATCTAAAGTACTGACCCCTTAGATTTTCCTTTACAAATGATAAACGTGCAAAAATAATACAAGATAGGTCACTGTTGGACAAGAAGTTTTGGGATGAAAATTTGGAGAAAAACCTAAGTATGAAGAAAGCACACAGAAGGAAGAAAGCGTGGAAGGAAGAAATCATGCAGATGATCGAAAGGGTGCAGGAGGAATGAAAGTACATAGAGCAAAGACAACACACATACAAAATAATAAAGCAAGCGAGTGAGAGAAGAAAGTGCGAAGGACAACAATGCCCCTTTCCAGAAATAGAAGAACAACAAAAAAGATGTATAAAGAATGATTAATAAAAGAAAACAAAAGGCCAGTTAACTGAAGCTAGGCATGCCATGCATTATAATGGGTTATTTTTGGGATTAGATAGAATAGGGATTTAAGCCCTAGATTTTGGGTATAAATATGTAACAGGATTGGGAGATAGAGAGGGGATAGATAGAGATACATATATATAGATATAGATGTGTATGTGTGCGTAGAGGAGAATGAATGTTATTCAAAGGTTATGAATGTAATAGACAGTTGGAAAACATAGAAGACGAATAAAGAAAGAGTTTAGAGAGGATATTATGTCTTGTGTTCTTTTACATGTCTATGTGCGTTTATGAATGATGCTATACTTCAGACAATAGATTAATTTTATGGATTGATTATGCTACAATATCCATGAATGACTATAATAATCAAGAACATACATAATCTAGAATAAGGAACAATGATTCATGCATCCTCCTCCCTTTCCCTTACTGCTACAAAAGCCTAGTTCTTGCAGCCCCAATAGATACCTCGGTTGAGACTTCATCTACGCAAGAAGGTGATGCCGAAAGGGCTAGTGTATTGAGGGTTTGTTGGTCACATTTGAACCGAACCTTGGGTCTTACAACCCATGCGCACACCAGAATCCATCGAACAAATGGTTCCGATGTTGGGACCGAGAAATTGTGACTAAGGGAATGCTTTGGAGGCCGACCAAGAAAGAGATCACAGACTGGTTAGAATGAAAAGAACAGGAGTTTGTGCTATAAGAGAATAGGAACCCTCAGATGAGTGATAAGAAATGGATGCAAAAGTATGTGTTCACGGATCTGCATGAAATTTTCTTTGGCGAACTCCCATAAATTCTGACCGAGTGGCTAGAGAGGTTGGTAGAGAAGACATGGAGGTTTAGTGTTGCAATGCCGAAGGATTTGGATTCCATAATTAGTAAGACAATTGAATTCGGTAAGTAACCCAACTACTGAAGAAATTTATTTTTGGTTAGATAGTGTACTAGGGGGTTATGTTACAAATTTTTTCGTAGATTGCATTCAATCATACAATGTTGCAGAAATAAATTTTTTCAAAGGACTTTGCAAAAGGTTATTGAAATTGTGGAATACGTGGATACAAATATTGCTATGTGAAAAGAACGTGATGATAATAAGTCCGACAACTAAACGGGCTTTGCACACATAGGGGAGTTGGAGGATAACAAAAGGATTGCCTGAAAGAAGGAAGGGAGCAATGAAAAAGGAAGGAAGGGACTATATCTCCCAAGTCCTACTCAGAAAGGATCCTGCATTGAATCCATGACCCCGTGTGCATCACCACAATCAGAGATAACATTTGAAGACTTGTCGAAAGCCATCGTAGTTATCCAAGGAGGACAAAATAATAGCAGTCAGAATAGTGGGAGTAGTGCACAGAGTCAAAATCAGAGTCCACCAACATCACTAAGAGGAGGGACTACACAAACCAACATGGCAAGAATAGATAATACTCATAGGCTTCCTGAATTCAAGGGAGTAGGATCAGAGGATCCAGAACAACACTTGTTTGTCTGCGAAACAATTTGTGCCGCCACGAACATATAGGATGAGGCAATGAAGATTGCACAATTAACAACAACATTTAGAGGCAGTGCACTAGTATGGTATATGAAGCTACATGTTATTATGCCTACCAGACAATCTAGGACTTTGGCAGAGATAAAGCAAGATCTACTGAAGGATTTCAAGAAGCCAAAGTCAGAGTCACAATACATCACCAAAATGAAAGAGATTAAACAAGTACAAACATAATCAGTATGAGATTTCGATCAGTGCTTTAAGCATGTGATGGGGAGATTGAATTTTCAGATTCTAGATCAACAAAATCAAGAGTGGTTTATTGTAGGACTTCTACCCCACATTTGTAGGCCATTAATTCAATAGAAGGTTGTGTCGCATCCCGAGGATTTGGAAATTGCAATGAATCTAGAGGCTTCATCGGTAGGAGACACTGGGGGAATGTCACATGTTCAGACGCAGTTGGCCACATTAACAATCCAGCTGGATGAGCTCACCAAGGGAAGAGAAAAATGAGAACAAATTTTGTGTACAAAGTGTAGGACAAAAGGCCATCACAAGGACGAATGCCCAACATTCACGCAGTATTTGGCAGCTGGAGTGCTGAATCCACTACCTGGAGGAGGATACTGTGAGATCTGTAAGAAATGGGGTCATCATCCCACTGAGTGTCCATTACTCCAGAAATATAAGAGTACTCCAAAGAACTTGTTTTGCAATTTTTGCTAGTCGATAGGGCATGAAGAGAAGGACTGTTGTGTGTTTGACCTACTAAGGGAGCACACATAGGATATGTACATGATCCAGGAAGAGAATACCAATGTATATGGGAATAACATGTAGTATAATGGTCATAGAGGTTTCAATCAGGGAACAAAGAAAATTTTGGCAGAGGTCGAGGTAGAGGGAATTTTGGTAGAGGAGGACGAGGACCGATTATATGTTATAACTGTAATCAACCTAGACACTTGGCTTGAGATTGCCAGAACTCGTGTACTAGGTGCACATATTGTAGAGCACTAGATAATGCAACATAGGACTATCGCCAACTAGTTTCAAAATGGCATGCCAGAGGAAACGTGAACCAGAATCCGCATCAGAATCAGAATATACAGATGGTATCAGTTGAAATATGTAATGAAGGACCAACAATGGAATTTGTTACGCGCAGAGGCACTCGAACATGGAATGAACAAGGGAAGCAGCTTGAGAAGTGGGAGAGGAAGTCAGTAGGGCCTATACCACCATTCGATCCACTACAAGAGAAAGAGACATATCAAAATCTAGGAAAGAGATACTTGGAACGCCTGAAGGAGCATCAACATCAACACTTCCTCGGATAGAAGATCAAGCAGTGTAAGAGAAGCCAAGGGCACATGTAAGTACACTAACGAAATTCTTAAATAGTTGTGTCAAGATAATGAAATATAGGACTGCACTAAGCACTTTATATGACATGATTGATCAATGTACAAAAGGATGAGAAACCCATGTCACAGAGATAATGGTAAACCATGTATTGCGCAGGAAGTGAACAAACGAAGAATTCAGGTTCAATGAGAAGATTGGGGTGTACGGTGTGGATAATGTTATTCTAGACTTAGGATCAGATGTGAATGTACTACCTAAACAAAGATCGGAGATGATGGGAGAACCTGAGTGAATATGGTCCCTCGTTCATCTAATACTCACGAATCAGTACAAGATAGTCTCGATTGGGCGACTAACAAGAGTACCTGTGAACATAGATGGGGTGCACAACATGGCAGACTTTGAAGTTATTGAGATAGTAGATGATATACAATTGTATCCAACATTGATGGGACTGGAATGGGCAGTCGATAACCATGCAATTATTAACTTGAAAAGGAGGGAGATGATCTTCGAGGTTGGGGATCTAAAGGTTACTGCACCTTTGGACCCATCAGAAGGGAAGAGATACACAAAATAAGTAAGAGGAAATGACATGGAAAAATTATATAATATGACTACGCGAATGGAGGATTATGTCGACCTGAAAATGGATGGCGTGATAAGTTGGATAAGTATCAGTTCGTGCGCATCAAATTCAAAAGATGGTCTAGAGAATTGGCAACAGAGGATGCATGAAGTGTCAAATATACGATGTGCACGTATAAAATGATCCTTGCACTGGATTGGCACAGGGCTATGTGACCCACCCAGGTACGATGGACTAAGCGAGATTGATATGTTTATAAAAGAATTTGATTTACAGGTACCTGAAAAACAAAGACTTTTGGCATTGGATGCCGTCCTAAAGGAAACTCAAGCTAGATGGTGGGTCGTGCACAGAAAGGGAATGAAGGACTGGGAATAGTGTAGTGGACTTATGAAGATACGCTTTGGTCCCGAGGAATCAGAAAGTGTGAAAAAATACACAGGAGAGGGCAACACGTTGGACACAATCCTAAAGAATTGGTATTTATAATTGGAGATGCACATGGAGATAACAAAATGGGAATGATTGGGCCAAAAATTCAAAATCGCGTTCACATTTGAACAAAAAGCCTCCTCCATACGAGCAAATATATTCTCGTAGGTAGAATCGATGGAAGTAGTACCATTAGGCAATGTGCACAAAGCCAAGATGACGGTCCAAAAGCTATTGGAATGTTATAATGTCACGGAGGAATAATATGAGGAAGATGATCCCAGGAATGTAAAAGTACCAGAGACAGAAGTAACACGCGTAGTAGAAGGGCCAGAGCTTGCATTCACCACGTACACACAACCTATAAAGACAAAGAAAGTCAACATTGGGACTACAGAGAATCCTAAGTTTGCGTAGATAGGAGACTATTGGAATGATGAAACAATTGAGAAGGTTGCAGACTTATTACGGGAATATCATGATTTATTTCCAACCACATTCTCATAGATGAAAGGGATAACAAGAGACTTAGACGAGACAAAGTTTTATCACTCCAAGAGTCACTCCCAGACTGCAAATGAGAGTAAGCTTGGTAACATAGAAATGTAAATGGATTAAAATAGTTTGAATAGGTGGATCAACAAGAGAAGAGTAAAAAGGAGGGCATCAGACTGCTGCAAATACATTCGATTGGGCATGGAGTCACAACATCCTACAGATCAAAGGAAATCAAGTCGCCTACCAGACAAAAGGATTATGCAAAGATGGATATAAGAATAGAAGGTAAAAAAAGAGAATAATAACCACATAACATAGATCCTTTCTATAATATATATTTAAGGGTGCTTGAACAATAATATGTGATTAACAAGCAATTACCACAAATCCTTTGTAGCTCATGAATTCATTAACCAAAGGCAGCTTTTGATCTTCAAAATCTGTTAATATTATTCAATAAAGATGACAAGATAGAATGATAACAAAGAACAAAAAGTCTGACAAGAAACTCTTATGAATCTCTAATGACAGAAATGCTAATTACAATAGGCCCTCAGGCTTACAATTGAGCAAATAAACTGTTCCTCTAGCTCTCTCCTCTCTTGGATCATGAATCCAACCTCATTCTCCTCAAGAGATCTCCTTGCTTAAATATAAAATAGCATCCAATTAACCTTAGGAGGTCGACTCCCATCTCCTCCATTGGATTCTAAGCCTCGGAGATAGGTGGCAACAATCAAAGAGACAAAAATCCAACAAACTACTAATTTTCAGGAATTTGTTGGAAGCCATTAATAAATTGTTTCCACCTCATGCACGAGGCCTTTGATGGAGATAAATCTTAGGTGAAGGTGTCCCTTGACATCTAACTTATCCTTGAGAATCCATTCGAATCCTCCTTGACAGGTGGCAACTTCCCAACAAGGCGAATATCAAAACTGTGACCGCTACAGGAAATTAGGTAGTGCCATTGTAAAACAGTTGGTAGCGCCACTTCTATGTCTAATATCTCTAAAACCATACCACATTTTAAAAAAATGAGAGAGGTTTTTGTTATTTGGAATGTTATGAACAAAATCTCCTCCAGTTTTCAAAAATACCTTCTCAATTGTTCATAATCCAAGGTTCAAGTTAGTGACTCAAAACTGGTGAAACAACTCTGTACAATTCGTTTTCTACCAGAATTTAGGTAGCGCCCACCTGTGTGTCTGCGTGCAATTAGGTAGCGTAAATACATGGGTTATTTTGATGCTTGGAACCTTGTGAGAGTGTTTGCAATGATTTTTCTTGACACTTGGCACCTTAACCAATCTTGTGCTAACACAAAGATTCCACTAAAACCTGGAGCTAATCCAATACGACAAAGACCTTACAGATTGAACCTGAGGTACAAGGAGAAGGTTAAGGATGAAATAGATTAGATGCAGGAGTTATTGAACCAGTTGAAGAATCCAAATGGATTATCCAAATGGTGGTGCAGGACAAGAAGACTGAAGGAATTAGGATTTGTGTGGATCTAAGGAAGATGAATGACACATGCTTACATGACCCATTCCCAACACCATTAACAGATGAAGTACTGGAGAACGTAGGAGGTCAAGAAACGTGTTCGTTCACCGATGGAGTGTCTGGGTAGCATTAGATAAAAATTGCACAGGAGGATAGACACAAAACCACATTTGCGACAGAGTGGGGCAGTTATCAGTAGATAGTGATGCCCTTTGGATTAAAGAATGCCCCTGCAATGTTTTCTAGAGTAGTAGTGGTTGCATTCAAGGAGTTCATCCATAAGTTCTTGGGAGTGTACTTAGATGATTGGACGATATTCAATCTATTGCAGGATCATATAGAAGTTCTTTGGATCATGTTAGATCGATGCAGACAGTGTCAGATTTCGCTAAACCTGAAGAAATGTATATTTTTTTCACTGTTTGGAGTTATAATAGGACATGTAGTATGCAAACAAGGACCGTTGGTTGACCCAACCAAGATCACAATGATTATGGAGTTGGAATCTACGACATCAGTCAGGTAGATGAGGGAAACTTTGGGTCATACAGGTTATTACAAGAAGTTTATCAAAGGGTATGCACAGAATACAACACCCATGGAGAAGTTATTAAATAAAAAATCCAAGTTCCAATGGAATGAGGACTGCCAGAAGGGGCTAGACACACTGAAACAAAGACTAGTCACTGCATCCATTTTAATCTTTCCAAAATGGAATAAGGAGTTCCATGTACATGTAGACACATCATCCATAGCATTGGGCATAGTACTATCACAACCAGGAGATGGAGAGATTGATCATCCGATTGCGTTTGTGAGTAGGAAGTTGTCTATATCTGAAAATAATTATACCACTACGAAACGGGAAGGATTAGCCATGGTCTATGCATTCCAAAAGTTCATACATTACTGAATAGGGTATCACTTCAAGATGTATACAAACCATTCTGCATTAAAATACTTAGTCAATAAGCCTGTCTTAGGAGGAAGAATATGCAGATGGATGTTACTATTTTAGGAATATGACTTTGAGGTCATAGTAAAACCAGGGAAGCTGAATGCAGGACCGAATCATCTCTCACGCATATTGAGAGGAGAGGATGCAAGAAATTTAGATGATAATTTCCCAGATGCACAGTTKTTTGCAGTAAGGATGGTGGATGATTACTTCGTGGACATTGTGGAGAGTTGGTACAGGGGAAGACCTAGGGTTCAACGCTACACCARCGCACCAACAAAACCCTAACTACCGACCCTTTCGACAACACCTCTGAAGCAGATGAAGTCTCAACCGAGGTAGAGGCAGGGGTGGTTGTAGGACTCAGATGTCTGCAACCTTAGCTGGGACACCGATCTGTGATTACAACACCTTAAAAAAGAACTTAATAGTTACAACTCATCAGTATTTAACCAGTATCTACTTCGCAGATAAAACCCTAATTACAGAGCACCACAGTTTTCACCCAGATCTAGCATATTCAAGAACTAAGCACATTCACATAGGTTAGATATAGCATTCATCCATATTATTAAGCACAAAGCATTAACAGATCTATCTATAATTCATCTATATCAAAGCACTTAAGCAAGTAAACACATAAACACATCAATACATCACACAAAGCATAGCAACACAAGATATACGTGTTCACCCCCAGCCTGGGGCTACGTTCACCAACTCTTCTTCTCTTTTATTATCTTCAGCCAATCAGCTACATGCACAGAGACACAAGATCCTACTCCACATAGGACATGAGATTTGCGTGCACCTCACCAACTTCTCCTTCCTCGAACTAGGTTACATCACAAAGCTTTCACTCAATCTCTTACAGTCACTTACACTTAGCCTTGCAAGTCTCACACAACATGCACAAATAATGTACACTATCACTTGCACTTATCACTTGGTAGCACACACTTGTGCCTTTTCACTTAGCATACATACACACACTTACTTACATCACCTAGATTTCTATTTATACATTACAAAAGAGGCCTAAACATGGGTAAACCCATGGGATGACATCCCCATACCCGTTACATAAGCCCAAAACCCAAAAGGCCCTAAAAAGGGGCCGAGATCTCGTGATCTCTGCTTCAACTTGTGCTCCACCTTCGACAGCCTATTTTAGTCCCAAAAGTAGGCCAAACATGACCAAGGATCCTCAAAACTTGGTCAAGGGCCAACAAGTCTACAACACTCACCTGTGACTCGTCCCGAGTCACTCTGGTATGGGTAGCTCTTCTTCGAAAGCCTTGAGCTTGGCTCAAGTTGCTTCCACCTATTGCTGTGCCACGACCTCCTGTTCAAAAAACTCTTGGATTACTGCTTCGTTGACAGGTCTCTCTAAGCATTGTTCAACTGCAGTGACGAATTTCTCTAGTTCTGTTCCTCAGCCTTCAATCTTTGCGAATAGTTGGAAAGCCTCATCCTAAATTGGTTGGAGTCTCTGAGTCACTTCCATTACTCTGCTTTGAATGGTGTGGACCTGCTGTTGGACACTGCATCGTTCTTGGGATTGCTTCATCCTTTCGACTGCTGACAGGGGCTTCAACTGCACCTATACTGTTTCTTCTTGATTCTTTGCCTCTTGGAGCTGTGACTCTAGTACATTTAATTCATAATCCTGAGTGATTCGCTCATAAGTTTGGGCATTGCGATCACTTAGTTGTTTACATTCCATGGCAAGGGCCTGATTCTTTCAACTGCACTTCGAGAAGTTGCTTCTCTTTGATCTCGTACATTCGACAGAGTGCTGGGCACTGTTTGAAGCTCTAAGTCTACTATTCTTTGCTGTAGCTGCTGGATAGCTTCTGGGATCTGTGCTACTTGATGCTCCACTCGGTATTTTTCCTTTGGATCTAAGCCTGTCACAGAGAGAAGTGCTCTTTTGACTACTTCTTTGAATTCCCACTGTTCTGTGAGAAACTGTTCTTTTTCTTACTTGACCTGCACTCTCTCTTCTTCAAAATTGGCTTGAAGGTCCTCTTTCTCCTTTTGTGCAACCCATATTTTCTCTACCATTTCTTCTTGTGCTTGCTTCAGGGCCAATGTGGATTTTTCTTTCTCTTCTTGCGCTCGACGAAGGCGGGTTTCGGTCGCATCAGCTAGTCTGTAGAGTTGGGCAGGCTCATTTCCCAACTCTGGTTCTTCTAATGGTGGGGGTGCAGTGGATACTGCGTAGCTGGATTGAAGGGCTTGCTGTACCCCTCTCATATTTGTCGCGATTCTATCATACAAGGCTTCTTGC
Organism: Picea mariana; assembly: GCA_032191745.1. Classification (NCBI taxonomy): domain Eukaryota; kingdom Viridiplantae; phylum Streptophyta; class Pinopsida; order Pinales; family Pinaceae; genus Picea; species Picea mariana. The sequence continues at coordinate 13,737 of JASDQU010683045.1, forward strand.
TTGGCTTCGCTGTTCTGTAAAATGTCCTACGAAGTGTCTGATACGGCTGCGATGATGAAATCAAAGTCATCGATCGTGAGTACAGTCTGAAGCTTCAACTTGATTACTTTGGATTTATTCCTTGATGTAGGTTTCATGGGGGAAACCTTCTTTTTCTTCGATGGATCAGCGTCATCAAGGGAGTTCCATGGCAGGGTTACTTCAACTTGCTACTGCTTATCTTCTTCCCCTGCTTTTTCTTCTTTCTCCTCTTTGTCCACCTCGTCACCTCCTCCTCTGCCAGGTGAATCTGAGGCACTGCTTAGTTCCTGTATATCTTTGTTCTTCTTCCTTCTGCTACTGTTGGGTGCATTATACTCCTCGCGGGTAACTACCGGGCTTCCAATGAGGTTTGGGTCGGACAATTCTTCCTTAGCGACTGGTATGAGGAACTCTGCGGGCCATTCCTTAGTGATTTCTTCCAGGTCCTCCTCAGTGAGATTATAGTATGAATGAATCTCTTCTTTATTCTCATCTACACGCACAGTGATATATATAAAATGCATATCTGTGCGAAACTTCATAAGGGGTTTGAACCTGTCCAGAGTGTTTGGCGTCATCTGGGGGAACGATTCGATAGCCCTTTTCAGCTGTAGGTAGTAGGTATGGAATAATGCRTTTGACTTCCACTRTTTTCCCATGTCGCTTGATTACTAGAGCTTGGTGAACTTCACAGCAAGTGGTTCAAACGGYTCAATGTCTGGGAAGGTCGCACCTTCCGACATCTCCCAAGATGTAAACGTGATGAGGATCAACAACCAACTAAAGTGGAACTTGTAACCCTAATCCTGAGCTTTGCAACAATCGACTTCTAGCTGGTTGACGAAGTACTTCACCTAGTTCATCTGTAATCCCTCCATGCACTTTCCTGCGAGGTCAACCACAAACCATGTGACCTGTGTGGGTCTTTTCTTTTAGACTAGCTTACCAGCAATTAAATGGAAAGCGAGGTGCACTGCATCATTCTGAATGGAGGCTACCTTGTAGCCTCGCGTCCCCTTCTCTACATCACCATAGATGTCTTTAATCTTCTGTGCCAGGGTGTGATATGCATCCTTCCCTGGGTAGAAGTCCTATGGGTAGGGTCCCTGCATGCTCAATCTCATGATCCTATGGATCAACGTTATATCAATAGTAATACGCCTATCTAACCATAAATAAACACTATGGAAGCACAAAAATAGGAGTTTAACGCACGTGTTAACCTCCTGGTGCCTTCCAAAGTGTGAAATTTTCATGACATTAAGGATAGTGGACTACGCGATGTTCATGGTCCATGGCTGGGGAATGATATTCGATCTCTTTCCCTTCATCTTAGTCAAGTAATTGTGAGGTGCGAGAATGCCATAGGTCTTGCAGTCCCCTAGATTATAGTCACTGATATTTAAGGTTGGAATCCTCTCCAAATGCGGTCTGATTGCATGTATCCCCTTCGAGAGGTACGTCGTGATGACTGTGTAGTCTAAGTCCCTCGGGACACTGTCATGATTCACCTTGCCAGCTAGAGGCGGGATGTAATCGGGCAGAACATATAAGATTAACTTCACATTCACGAAGTCATATCTGTGCTTGGTTTTTTTCTCATTTGCAATGCGGAATGGTCTGGATCTGCGAGCAGTTGATGAGGAGGCTTGCACTCCTCGCGTCGATGAAGATTGAACTCCTATGGACATCAATCTCTCTACCATAAGTTCGATTAGAAATTCTTCGATGAATTTCTCTACGACACCGAGCTCGTTCGACATACACACTCAGATCGGATAACTCAAATGGATGAATGAATGCTCAAAGCAATGGAACAGATTTTGATCTCAATAAACATAGCGCGGTAGCAATGAGTTTTCTTGTTAGCTCGGATACAATTCGAAAAAGTGTTCTTGGTGCAACAATCAATGGAATAAGTAGACAACGATGTAATGGATCTTCTCCAATGAACAATAGGCCTTCATCAATGCAGTTCTGTCCATTACGGTGCGGTCCCAATGGTCTGATGGTGAACTTTCTGGTCATAACTGCTGTTCTAACCATTCGGGGCGTCAGGCTAACGGTTATAATGCTTTCAATGACTATATTGCTTCGCCATGGAAAAGTGCCATGTTGTGATGTTCTTATATCTCGACAAAGTTCCAGTTTTGTAAACCTTCCCTCTTCTAAGTCCCCTCTGGGACCTTCTGTAACTTTTCTATCTTTTCTCTCTTCTTACTGAGTTTTCTAGCCTTCTTCCCAGTGATCTTCATCTCGGTATTCCTCTTTCCATTCTGGTTCTTATCTCCTTTTGGTATAGTAACTTTGTGCTGTTGAGATTCTTTCATAGGGTTCAAGGGAAATACTTCTTCTTTGTCTGGGGTAGGTGCTTCATTCTTCTGTGAATATTCTTGTGTTCATTCAACTTCGACATCCAAGTTTCTGGTTTTAAATAGCTTCGATTTGTTCTCCCATTTTTCAATCAAGTGCGCTATCCTCCTAGTCATGAATTTTTTTAATTATTGCTTCTTTTGTTCTAAGACTTCCTCTTCTTTTCTTCCAATCTGATTTCTCTCAATCCAGGGTTTTCCTAATAACATAGAAAATGGTGCGTTTTTCTCAATAAATTTAACAACCTCAAAATCTTCCTTTGTCGTAGTTCCATGAGCACTCATAAATATCTGGGTGAGTCTTCCACATAGGGTTATCAACTTTCCTCTAAATAATCCTATTCCTCCTAATGAAGGAATCATAATAGGCTTTCCTAAAATTTCTCAGGTTCTTTCTGTCATAATATTTGCCCGTGTTTCCTCATCTAGAACATTATCTGTGTCGAAGTCTCCTATTCTTGTTTCTATGCACTCTTTTTCTTTGAATATCTTTAATAAGTTGATATTTCAGCGATCATTCAAGGTTTCTTTCATTTGTAGTAATACAGTCTCTGATTCTTTCCGGGGTTCTGTTGTGGTCTTAGTTTCTTGATCTTCCTCAGGGTTTTCTTATCTCATATTCATTCTTTCAACCTTAGCAATCATTCTAGGGAAATCCAAAACTTCATGATCCATAGCTTGACAACAAAGTCAACTTGGTCTTCTACCAAGGAATTCCTTAGCAAGATGTCCCGGTTTTCTTCAACTATAACAAAGAGTTAATCTTCTTTTTTTTTGAAATGATCCCCAACCTTTCCTATACTGCGCACTAGGATCATAGTAGATAACCTGCAAACAATTCTTGCTAGGTTCCTACATCCATTTGTTAGTCCAAACATTCTTTCTATGCATAGGAATAACATATCTTTCATTATTTTCGTCAAGTCTACTCATATCAAACCTTCTTTCATCTAGTTGTGCCCTACTTTTTAAGCTAGGAATTTTTTTATCAAACATACCTAGATCCATACTTTTGAAACAAAAATTTCCACTTATCTTTCCTTGTTTCAATAAAATTTTTTCACTATTCTTACCTTTAACAAAGAACAAATCCTTCAGATCTTATCTCTTTTCTTCAGATCTGAGTTTTCTTCTTAGCACAGAGCTTCATAAGTTAAGTAGACTACTGCGCATTAAAGAAACAGATCTACGCACAGAGCTTTCTTTTCTTCAGTTCCCATCAATCACAGTTTCAGGTCCCAACAACGGAACCATTTGTTGGCACAGGGGCAGACCCAAGGTTCAATGCTACAACAACGCACCAACAAAACCCTAACTACCAACCCTTTTGGAAACACCTGCGAAGTAGATGAAGTCTCACTCGAGGTAGAGGCAGGGGTGGTTGCAGGACTCAGATGTCTGCAACCTTAGCTGGGACACCGATAAGTGATTACAACACCTTAACAAAGAACTTAGCAGTTACATCTCATCAATATTTAACCAATATCTACTTCGCAGATAAAAACCTAATTACATAGCACCGCAGTTTTCATCCATATCTATCATATTCAAGAACTAAGAACATTCACATAGGTTAGATCTATCATTCATCCATATTATTAAGCACAAAGAATTAACAAATATATCTATCATTCATCTATATCAAATCACTTAAGCAAGTAAACAAATAAACACATCAATACATCACACAAAACATAGCAACATAGGATATACATGGTTCGACCCCAGCCCGGGGCTACGTCCACCAACTCTTCTTCTCTTTTATTATCTTCAGCCAATCAACTACATGCACAGAGCCACAAGATCCTACTCCGCATAGGACAAGAGATCTGCGCACACCTCACCAGATCCTCCTTCCCCGAGCTAGGTTACAGCACAAAGCTTTCACTCAATCTCTTACATTCACTTGCACTTAGCCTTGCAAGTCTCACACAACATGCACAAAGCATGTATACTATCACTTGCACTTAGCACTTGGTATCACACACTTGTCCCTTTACACTTAGCATACATACACACACTTACTTACATCGCCTAGATTTCTATTTATATATTAAAAAAGAGGCCTAAACATGGGTAAACCCATGGGTCGACATCCCCATACCCGTTACATAAGCCCAAAACCCAAAAGGACCTAAAAAGGGGCCGAGATCTCACGATCTCTGCTTCAACTTGCGCTCCACCTTCGATATCCTGTCGAAGTCCCAAAAGTAGGTCAAACTTGACCAAGGATCCTCAAAACTTGGTCAAGGTCCAACATGGAGTTTATAAATACATGTGTGCCCCCCTCCAAAATGACAGTTGTGCAGAAGAAACAATTGTTAGTGAAAGCAACCAACTATCAGTTGATTGCAGGGAACTTGTATAAGTTAGGGGAAAATGGAATATTGAGGCATTATGTACTAGAACATGAAAGGTCAATTATATTGGAGGAAGCACATGCTGGAATTGCTGGAGGACATTACACAGGAAAATAAATGGGATGAAATATTTTATGCGCAGAGCTTTGGTGGCATACACTGCACAAAGATGCGAAGGAGTATTTTCAGTCCTACGACGTATGTCAAAGTGTGGGTAAACCCTCTAAGCGCGATGAAATTCCATTAAATCCACAAGTTACGTTGCAAGCATTTGATAAGCGGGCCCTTAACTTTGTAGGTCTGATCAACCCACAAGTAAGGAGATCAGGAGAAAGATACATCATTACTGTGAAAGAGTACTTAACCAGGTGGGATGAAGCAACACTAGTTACTGATTAAACTGTAGAGACTGCTGCACGGTTTCTATTTGATAATGTAGTCACCAGGTTTGGATGTACATGCATATTTCTTAGCGATCAAGGTACGCACTTTCTGAACAAAACAATTGCCACATTAACTGAATAATTTTAGATTCATCATCAAAAGAGTACAACATATCACCCTCAGGATAATGGCATAATGGAAGTTTTTAATAAGATTTTAGAGAATGCTTTGTCAAAAATATGCAATGTTGGAAGAGATGATTGGGACTTACGCATCCCTTTAGTACTATGGGCATACATAACTACAAGTAAGAAGCTGATAGGGAAGACACCTTTCCGGTTGGTCTATGGAAATGAAGCAATGATGCCAATGGATTTCATTCTACCTAGCTTGCGCATTGCAAAAATCACTAAACTCTTTGATGCTAGTGCAATACATGAAAGATTGGCGTAGTTAGTTCATCTTGAGGAGGACCAGTTTCTTGCAGGATTCCATCATCAGGTGCAGAAAGCTAGAGAGAATGCTTGGCATGATCAAAAAATTAAATCCAAGAAGTTTCAAGTGGGCGATTTGGTACTACTCTATGAAAAAAAGTTTCTGCAACATCAATGTAAGTTTCACATGCACTGGTTAGGTCCTTCTGTAATCTAGCAGATAACTGAGACAGGTGCTGTGTGGTTGGGAACCTTGTATGGGAAAATATTGGAAGGAATGGTGAATGGAAGTCGACTGAAACTCTATAGAGACAGTGGATAGTTTACGCAGTAATCTAGGATACACTAGAACCCCTATATTATAGTAAGTATACCATGGTAGAGAGAACAACAAGAAAAACCCAATAAAAAGTAGAAAAAGGAAGAAAAACAATAAAAAGGTAGTGATAGGAGAAAGAAAAAGAGTGTGTGAAATCCCAAAGTATTAGAACTTGTGGAGCTGATCTGATCATCTCACATGAAGATAACACTACGCCAAATTCAAAGATAAGATACAGAAATATCCAAATATGACGATCAATGCACTACTGCGCATATTGGAATGAAAAAGACCCTTATACGTAGTCAAGAAAGGAAAGGACAGCTGGACGACCAACGTGATAGGTCACAAAAGCACCGTATAAGCATTAAATAAAAAAATCCATCAAAAATCCTGGACATATCAACTATATGAAAGTAGGATCATAAGGTGGATTTGGATATTAAGGAGAATTTAGTTACCCAGTTACCAACTTCGACACCAGGTTGGACAAGGCAGTTAAGGAGGGATATGACAGGACTACTTGGCATGAACACATAAAACACCGAGAGGGAAGGAAACTCTTTGTCATTGTTTCATGCAAAGTAAGAGAGAATAGAGCAGAGTTCCCAAATACAAGTTACAATGACCCCCATAGCCACAGAGAGTTAATTCACAAGTCCAACATACAGAGAAAATGGCACCACAGAGAGTAGGAGGACCGTTCGCAACAATAAGGAAATAATCAAATCAACCAGTCGATGAGGAGGTAGAAGAGGTGGCCGGACCTTTAGTCCCGGTTCCACCTGAAATTTTCCACATATATTATTTCCCCTCGGCGAAAGGATGACGCGCCCCCGATGACAGTACCAACAAATGCCAAATATCTATTAACCATAGCACCAGTCCCGAAGGGTGTCATTCGATATAAGGACATGCTCGACAAGGTGTCCAACTTGAATTTTATAGATCATGATATCACTAACACACATGAATTCCCTGAGTTAGCCAAGGATCAATATTTATGCACAAAGATCGACCCCGATACAGGAAAAAAGTGGGTGGAAGCACATGAATGGGTGTTGGGCTTGGAGAAAGCTAGGATACTCAAGTTGTTCAAAATTCCTCATTTCAGACTAAGTAACAAAATCAATGCCTGTGTCAAGGTATTGCTCAATTGCATCCATGGGGGGACGCTTTGGATAGATTGCCCAGTTTCAATTGATATGACGCTAATGGCACACATCACAGATTTGAGCAAGGTAGGCGAAGAACCATCATTAATATTCGTCAAAATGGAAAAGCGAGCACTCTCTGAGGCCATAAAAGACAATTATGACACATTCAAAGGAAAATGCATTTTGTATATAAAGAGCATCAGTGATCAAGAGGTCGGGTTTACGACGCAGGTTTTAGCTTGCAAATAGCTGCATAAATGTTGTAGAGATGAGGTACCAACGAAAATCATCTCAGCCATAGGAAAATGCAAAGAGGGCATTCAAATGAACTGGGCAACCTTTCTTGTTAACCAATTTTTGTAGGACTACAGAGAGGCCCAAGAGAAGGGCGAGAAATTTCACTGTGCATAGCTACTTATTCTTATTGCACTGTTCAGGTGGCAGGGGATGGCATTTTACCAACACATGTGTGTTTCAGGTCACAACCCGTTGGCTGCTCAATATTCCAACTTATGTCACTCCACCGTCAAGAGATGAAAAACTCACACCAACACCACCTTTTACACATAATTTCAGTTAATCACAAAGGTAGTAGAGACTACATGGCACATTCCAGAGGAAGAAATCACTGCGTACAGGGATTTCATGTGCTTCAAAGTGAGAATGCACCATCTATATGTGCAAGACAAAAAGGATCTGTCGCGATAGGAGATTCCAAGCACTTACCGATTGATAGTGGAAGAGGTGGACTCCATAATCAGTGACTGGGAGGACGACTGAAAGAATATAGCTGACAAGACAAGGTCCTCACAAGAGGACGAAGACCAAGGGAAAAATGAGGAAGAGGAAGAGGAATGAAAAAATGGTGCAGACAAGCACCTTGGCCAATCAAAAGTCTCTAAAGTGGGCCTCAAAATAAAAGATCAGGAACCAGAACATGCAGGAGGGGAACTGAAAATGACAGGAGGGGCATTAAATAAAGCTAAATCATAATGCGAGGCCCCATATTTTATTTTGACTGATGATGATATGGATCACATTGGGTACCTGATCCGTGATTCCACCGAAGAAATTTGGAAGGAAGCTGCAACAAAGCACAAGGAGCAACAGAAGAAGGTCCAAGATCAGTTGGGACTCCTTCAAAAAATCTTAGAAACAACATGCATTGTGAAAGACCCGAAGACAGGGGATGACCCATCCAAAAAACCAAGGACAATAGAGGCCAATGCACAGGCATCCCTAATATAGCCCTCAACAGAGCATAGAACTATACAGCTTGAGGTAGCCGTGCTGGAGTTTCCAGCGGGTGAATTGTAGGAACATATTGCGACATTGGGAAAAATTAGTATCTTCATCTCGAGACTACCCATCCGAAGGGTACAGGAACTCCAAGCACAATTGGTACAAAAGATAAATCATCGAGGCGACAACGCACACTGAGACTTGGCAAGAATGAGGGAAGAAAGAGCCCAAGTACATCCACAATACGATACGACCTTGCGACAAAAGTAGGAGCTTGAAGGACGAATGGAGGAAATTTTGAGGAAAAAAGAGGGTGCAGAGGAGAGGGAAATAAAAGTATTGAAGGAGAAATATGACGCGGAAGCTATGGTATAGAAGACGTAGGCCACTATCCAAAAGTTATACAAAAAAGTACCCAAAGTTCCCCTGGCTGTAGAGGCCACTATGGAGGAACAATTTTTGAAAATTGGTGAAAACATGAAGCAATTTATAGAGTAGATCTAGGATTTGCAACTATAGAGCATGATCAGCACACCACTTGAGGTGTACGAGGTTAGATTGAGGATGAAAAACATAGCAGTTTCCAGGATTAATAAATTTGAAGATAAATGTGCAAGAATTTGCGAAGAAAGTGCCAAAGTGTGGGAAGAGATCATGGGAGACCTAGAGATGAAGGCCGTAGAGGCCAAACTTCGAGAAGCACAAGAACAAGCCAATGAGGAAACAAAGAAGGAGACAAAGTTGCCACCGGTCGAGCGAATGGCAACCATTTTGGTGCAGGGAAAGGCATGTGTCGAAGTTGAGAGACTTAGGGACCAACAGAAGGTCCTTAAACAAAGGCTTGGACCCAGACAGGAAGAAGAAGTCATGATTATTGGATAATTGCCCAATGTACAAGGGAAGGTCAAACAAGCCGCGACTGACACAAAGAGCAAACTTCAAGACTTGACCATGCAAGCCATGGAGGAGATCACAAAAAATGAATCCACCATGGTCACAGAGGTAGAAGCGACTAAGGATGCTGCACAACCATTCATTATAGAGTGGAAGAATAGGAAACAGGCCCGAGTGGCTCAGGATGAGCCACTGGTGAGTGTTGGGATCCTATTGAATTGGCAGTTTTGGGATGAAATTTTGGAGAAAAACCTAAGTATAAAGAAAGCGCGCAGAAGGAAGAAAAATCACAGAAGGAAGAAAGCATGCAGAAGGAAGAAATCATGCATAATGTTGAAAAGGCACAAAAGGAAGGAAAACGCACAAAATGAAGACAACACACAGATAGAAGAATAAAGAAAGCAAGCGAGAGAAGAAAGTGGGAAGGACGACAATGCACCTTTCAAAAATAGAAGAAAAACATAAAATATGTATAAAGAACGACAAGTAAATGAAAGATAATAGGCAGTTAACTGAAGCTGGCCATGCCATGCAGTGTAATGGGTTATTTTTGGGAAAGATAGAATAGGGATTTAAGCCCTAGATTTTGGGTATAAATATGTAACGAGATTGGGAGATAGAGAGGGGAGAGATAGAGATAAATATATATAGATATAGATGTGTATGTGTGCTTAGATGAGAATGAATGTTATGCAAATGTTATGAATGTAATAGACAGTTGGAAAAGACAAAAGATGGATAAAGAAAGAGTTTAGAGAGGATATTATGTCTTGTGTTCTTTTACATGTCTATGTGCGTTTATGACTGATTCTATACTTCACAGAATAAATTAATTTTATGGATTGATTATGCTGCAATATCCATGAATGGCTATAATAATCAAGAACATACATAATATAGAATAAGGAATAATGATTCGCGCATCCACCTCCTTTTCCCTTACTGCTGTAAAAGCCTGGTTCTTGCAGCCCCAATAGATACCTCGGGCGAGACTTCATATGCGCAAGAAGGTGATTCTGAAAGGGCTAGTGTCTTGAGGGTTTGTTGGTAACAGTTGAACCGAACCTTGGGTCTTACAACCTGTGTGCAGATCGAAATCCAGCCAATAGTCACACTTGTGGTGACATCATGCCCTTGATGGGCTGAGAGGGCCTCTCCAAGGACAATTGTCATCATTCGTAGTGCAATGGTGGTGGAATAATTCTACGTCCATCTCAAAATCATCAATGGCGTGCAAGTGGAAACAAAGCCCACTATCATCCATCAAACCCTAACATGATGTCATCACCTAGAAGTCCAATGTCCAAGGTGAAAAGGGTGGAGTCTAAATATGAGAGGACTGTGCATCGTCTCTGGGTGTCCCCCAATCATTTCCTTGTGCAACATCCTCCATCCAATGAAATATAGGCTCTGGGGTGTATATCCTAGGGTGTGGGATTTCTACCCATCTCAATGCCACCATGACCATATCTGTCAAAACAAAATCCCATCTGTCCATCGTCCAAGGTCCCGAAGATGTGGGAGACCATGTCTAAACATGAAAAATCACTGGGTGACTCACTGCTTTGCATCACATGTGCCAATTCCCTTCAATATGGGCACAACGTCCTGGGTGAAATCCTAGGGCGTTCGTAAAAAACCATGTCAGGGCCATCCAAAGCAAAACAAAATATAAAATCAGGTAAACCAATGTTCATAAGAGATAATAGTCCTTAAGTCTTGCAAAGTAAGCTATTACTTAGTATATAAACCATATGAATAATTCACCTCATTATCCCCTTCAAGTATCACACCATCTTAGGACTTTATGTGAGTTGGCAAGTTTGAATATGGGAGGGACTTCATCAAACCCTATTAGGTGTTCCAATCAAGGCTGTGAAAGAAAATACCTAGGTAGAGGGATAGGTCCCAAGGGAAACAATGAAAGAAAAGAACCCTTCAAGAGTAAGTGTGATATTGGTACGTGTTGGTCTTACTTCGTGGTTTATAGTGTCATTTAGTCCATTTATATGAGCACCTTTGTAGAGGGAGTGCTTGCTTCTTGAGTTAGCCCTTCCTTGGTACTTTTTTCATTTTGAACCCCTTCATTTCCTTTTGATACCCATTTATTACTTTTCAAGCCCCCTTTATAGGTTTCAAACCTTCTTATTTCATTTTTTTATTGGCATAAAGTCTTGTTATCACATATTTTTGTAGGGGGGTGTTTTCCCTTAGGAGTTGGCCATTGGATGAACAAATGCGAAAGAATGGGGCTTAAAAAACCCACAATTGTGTTTCATCCAAAGTCTTGGCATGTTGTGATAAGGTGTGCACATATCGGGACAATGGAGAATGCCACTTCGGGAATTTTGCAGTGAGGAAGGTGCGAAACCCCCGAGTCCTAAAGTGGGAAGAAGATCTAGGCCATCCAAATAAGAGGGGAACATGGTAGCATATTAGCTAATTCACGATTTCATGATTCAAGGTTTTAGTGTGGAGCATGATGCAAGTTCACAAAACGCGAAATCTCGAAATCGCGGTTTCACAAATCAGAGGTTTGACAGGAAGCAACGGGCCCATTCCCTAAAAAGTGAAGTCCTGAAAACATTTGGGGACAAAGCCCCAGGTCATGGCCTAAGGTCATATAGAAAATCCACAAAGAAGAGTAAGTGCCTGTTTATCAGTTGGTGACTGGGGTTTCCGGGATGCAATCGTGGCAATCAGATGCATAGAAGATCTGACCGTCAACTTGAGAGGGGCCATTTTGCGAGTTTGAGCATCAGGATATTGGAATCAAGTGGAGTGAAGACTCATGAATTGTTAAATCCAAAAATTTCATAGGGGATAAGCGCTGGGTCATGGCCCGAGGTTGTATGTAGGTAAAGGTGCAGAGTTCACATGAGCTACGCATAGGGCCAAAATGCTGATGTTTCCGCAGAAGGGGTCACCACATTCTCCAGGTGCCAAATTGACTCAGCCTCGTTCTGATCCCGATGAAGAATTAAATGAAAGCAGGGGGAGGTGATTGAAGCCTCGCCTCACCCCATAAATGAAAATCATAGAAGAGATGGTAGTGGAGGCAGACCATCATCCCATGGTACCCTTGCGAGCCATTTTTTCTGCAGGGCCCATACTGATCTGAGCTAGCGTCTGACAGGAGAATGCAGGTGCAGAATGACAAAAGAATATGCAGACACTGATCCTTGAATGCAATGGTTCGAACATGCCTCTGCTGAGGACGACGAATTATTTTGAGTATATATGTGGAGTTCTGGGATTTTGTAAAGGCTTGGGGTTGAGCAGAGCTCCCAATCTGTAACTTTGTTCCGCCAGAGTTGTTCTCTGGTTATGTAATCGATTTGAGACTTTCATGTTAAT
>JASDQU010683045.1:34007-45869 GCA_032191745.1 Picea mariana
TTGCAGTAGTTCCATCTCAACATCAAGTATAACACATGAAGCATCAATTGCGTCACTGATTTCCTCAGTTGACTTCCATTTGCAACACTCACCACGGTGCTAAACTCCCGCGGCCATTATACATCTGGATGACCCCAAATCTATGAGAGCGATCCTGACTTCACCACTACCTACCATATGTTGGGCGCATACACAACTGTCATTGATTTCCATCTTTAGGATGGTTTGTTGTGCCATCTGGGCCATCTCTGCATCCCATCAAGCGAGCGAGCGAAGATGATTTGGGAAGCTCACTACAGTCGGGTGGCATGACACTTAGGCATAGAAAATACAAAGGCATTGTTGCAACAACATTTCTATTGGATGAAACTTGGATAGGATGTTAGTAAGTATATTAGGTCTTGCACTACATGTGCCATTGCTAAACCAACCATTAAGAAACAAGGCATGTACACCCCTCTTCCTACCCCCGATAGGCCCTGGGAATCCATCTTGATGGACTACATGTTGGGCCTTTCGTCAAGCAAGCGGGGAAATGGCTGTGTTTTTTTGGTTGTTGATCACTTTTCCAAAATGGCAATTTTGACCACTTGCAAGAAGAGAATCATAGCAGAGGCCACTGCCAACCTCTTCTTCGAACCCGTGTGGGCACACTTTGGAATACCACAAACCATTATCTCAGATTGGGACAACCCGTTCCTCAACACATTCTAGTTGAGCCTCTAGTCACTACTAGACACCAAGTTCACCAAATCCACTGCCTTCCACCCTCATATGGATGGCCAAACGAAGGTTGTCAATATGATGATCGTGCATATCTTGCACATGTACAATTCCAAGCATCCATGCACATGGGATGAGAGTCTTCCTTATGTTCAACACAATTACAACATAACCATACATAGCTCAACTGGCCACAACCCCTTTCAAGTGGGGTTGGGAGTTCAACCATTGGGTCCCATGGATGTTTCACTACCCCTTGCGTCCACCTAGGTAGAATCATCCCATGCTCAAATTGAAGCCGAAAAATCCACCCGGTTCATTGAATGAATCCAATACATCCTACAACAAGTTCATGATATTTTATAGAAGTCCAATTCCAAATACAAGCAGCGCCATGATCAACACCAGGTGCCACACAAGTTTCAGGTGGGAGATAAAGTTTGGTTTCACTTGTAGAAAGAATGCCTTATAGGGCCCCATAGGAAGCTTTGTCTACTTTTCTATGGACCTTACACCATCACCAAGGCTGTGGGTGACAATTATTTTGAGCTCAACATTCGCCCCTTCCTTGGCTTGCACCTAGTGTTAATGTGGATCTCCTACGACCATACTTTCCACCATTATTGTATACCTTAGAGATAGAATAACAATTGACACCCACAGAGCTCAACCCTAACTGCATGGAAAAAACATCCATTGATCAGATCGTGGACACACAGGTCAAGGGCACTCACCAACAAAATCTTCAACTTTATCATATTGTCAAAGCAAGACAACTCCTACACCAAGGCAAGTGGCTCACCCAGGGCCAAACTCAACAGAAATTTCTTCATCTAATGGGGGAAATCAACACAATGGAGAGTATTTATTTCTAAAGGGGGAGGATTGATCCATATGGATATCAATGGCCACCCACCTATTCCAAGTGGCTCACATGCATTTTTTATCTTGGGATTTATTTTCTTATCCTTTCGGGTCCTAAACTTTCGGGGCCATTGTGAGGCCCTAAACAACATTTTTTGGGATTTCTACAATCAAATTGTAAACTGAGTTACAGTGTGATCGAAACATGTGTATTTCTCTAATAGACCTTTCTAACGGTCTATCGTGCGCCTAAAAAAAAGATCGTATGCAAAATTTATGACCCCAAGAAGTTGATGTACCAACTTATCCCATTGGGGCCCACATGACTTTTGGCGCTTCATCTCCTAGGGTTAAGTTTTTGGATGTCTAGGTTTTTTTCATTTTTTATTGATGCGAAAAGGGCCTAGAGGCCTCATGGTAATGTGATCATATGAATGCGTGTAGCTACTATTAGTCACTAGTAAAATTTTTCTGTGAAATAAAGATTTTAGGACTTAGCGAGAAGCTAAATTGGTTTAGAAGCCTGATAAACCAAGGAAGGGTTAATTTTGACAGGAAGAGGCCAAATCTGGCGGTGGCGCTAAGGTGATGGGACCCAATATGTCGCAGATCGCGAGCTCTTCGGATTGACGGTTGAGGATCATTTCGGGGGGGAGAAGCTACGTGAAGGATAATTTTGGAAAGCGAGCTGAAATGTAAATCATGGTTTTTGTTCGGAGAGACGTTGCACCGCCAGGTGCATTTCATGGTGAAAAGAAGGTTGCCCCAAACCACTCCTTCATTCCCTCGAAATGTGGAAAAGTATAAAGGATCATTTCTTTGGTTATTTTATTATTTTTCAAACACTGGACCATTTGAAACTTGGCGCGACCACCCTCGTTCAATTGCAGCTCAACAGTACGCCAATTACACGCCATTTCCTCTCATTTCCAGGTATTTTTCATCGCATCCATGGATCCTATCATAACTTTAGTAATAGAAAATATCCCGTGACGAATGAAGACGCCCTAATTGACAGATATTCATACATCTTTGATACCGAAATCACCATTTCGCCCATCTCTGTGTTCATAAGCAAACTGTCCGATAATGTAGGAAGGTGTATACCATTCCTTAAATAAGTCTAGGCTACCTTAGTCCCTAGTGCTATCGAAGTTTCTTTCCCATTTCCCTATTTTATAGGTTGGTGCGCCAAATAGTATTCACATGAAGAAAGAGTCGTTGTAAATAAACAAGGGTTTGAGGTCATGTGTAGGGTAGAGATTCTGTCAATTCAATATTCCCTCGGTATACCAGAGTCTTTCTCCGTAGTGTCTGAACGTTTAAATGAAGAAAAACTAATTAGGGTATACCGAGAATGTCCATCAGAAGTTCGAGATCTATTTTTACAGACAATTGTCAAACTAGATCATTTTTCAGAGAGTTTGTCTTTGCCAATGAATGTGAGTATAATGGTCATTGAAATCCAATGGGTCTGTTCTCTTTTGAGTCAAGTCTTAGGTATAGATAATGAAAAACATGTGGTCAAATTCATGATCAGTTTCCTATTGGTATTTTTCAAGTCAGAGTCTATTTTGTTAGTTCACATCAGTTTTAATCAATTCATAGCTAATAATATCCATAAACAGCTAGTGAATTTTTTCTCTCTAAGGCATTTCAGATATTAGACCTATTTGCTGAAGATTTTCCTGGAAACCAATGAGAGAGGATTTCCTGAAGCAACCTTTATATCAACAGAATGTAAAAGTATTACATTGCTCATCTTCATCAACAAACTCATGTCCAGAGTTTACAGTTTGATTTTCAACACTAGTCTACCCAGAGTTTCAGATGACATGAGGATCTATCTACAACCAAATCCAGAGAATAGAGTGGGGGATTGGGTACTATTCATGCACTCAACAATAATCTGGGTTTATGGTTTCCATGAATCCCCATATCTATTTCCTATTTTTATGACCCCCAGAGTCTTTGCCCTTGAATTCATCAGGAAGAGAATTATATCCCAGACAAATCATTTCTTGAAATTTCACAAAGCCTCCAACCTCAAATTCCCTTTTATCATTGGCCCTTTCATTGTCAAAACTAGATCATGCCTATCTTAGATTCAAGCAAAGCTCAAAGAGTTTTGTTTTTCATAGCTATAGGGGAGAATATATGATCCTCACCAGATCATATCCAAGAGAAGATTGATGAACAAACAAGCCCCTTATGAGCATGAACATGTTGAGGGTTTTGATAAGCTATCAAACCTAGAATTATGTGTTGATATGGATTCTATATTGCAACCAACTCAAACACAACAAGTGGATGCAACCCTGTAACAAAGTCGAACACATCAAACTCCTCAGAAAATGATAGTCAAAGTTCCTAAGATGAGTGTTTACAAAAAGAGAAGCAGTTCAGAGGCCATGTGAACTAGTGATCAACAGACTTCTCCTAAGAAGATGAAGATTACACAGTCTCCAAAAATAGTGAATTTGGGGCAGGAAGAGCCCAGAGAAAAAGTAAATCTAGATATGGTGGAAAGTGGCACTAGCACTGTAGAGGTTGAAAAGGAAAGCAAGCTCCAAAGTGAAGGCAACTCAAGAACCTTTAGAAACAAGAAACACATCTTTGATAAGACATCTGGGGTAGCTTATCAATCTAAATAATATTTGGCAAAATGTTATGCTGAGAAGTTTAACATAGCTCTGGGTGAGATGAGGGATTTAGTCCATGAAGTGGAAAATCTTTCTCAGCTTAAATATTCCCTGTTCACAGTAAGGGATATTAATAAAAGGAACTTTAAAATTGTAGTTGCATATGAAGACAAAGTATCTGAGATCAAGTTAAGGTATGAAAACATCAGTGCTCTAGACAAGGTCAAATTTCATAAGAACACCAGTGATATGTTGTATTCTAATTACCTGAGTTTAAGCTTGAAGAATTCAAAGGTGTCATCTTATGAAATAAAATTGGAAGGGTAGTTGAGGCAAGAAAAAGCATCTAGCAGAGCTTGGACGACTCAGGTCAAGAGGCTGGAATCTGAAGGCCCCCAAGGGGTGAAATCCTCATTGGATGAAAAATACAAATTAATTCAAAGCTTGAAGAAGAAATTGGATATGTATGCCACAGAGCATCCACAAACAACATAATTGGTTTCTCTAGAACAAGAAAATGAAACACTTCGTCAAGAGGCATTGGACTACAAGGCTAGTGTGTTGTAGATGGAAAGAGAAAAGGTGGAGTGGTCACAAGAGCATAAAGAATTGCTGAACAAGGCTGTAGTTGTACCTCTTGCTGCAGAAGCTGGGCCAAACACTGAAGGACTTGTCCAGGATATGTTACAAGTTAGCCTGGAAGAAGGAGAATTCAAAGGGATAAAAGGGAGCATAGAGAAATTGAAGCAAGAGATGCAAGCAAAGGATGAAAGAATGGCTCAATTTAAAAATGAGAATGGATCCTTGCAAGAAATTATAGATAAGTTGAAGATGAGATTAAGAGGCAAAGGCCTATTGCAGGGAGCCAAGAAAATCATCTGGGACTCTATATCTTCTGAAGCTTCCAAGTTCAGACTGTATTTGAATTTCATTAATGATAAAGACAACATGGCCATCACATCCAAAAGAAGGTGCACTATTGTGAATGAAACTTTAGCAAAGAATCCATCAGAATGGGCCCAAAACGCCATAAATATACTCAACTCGTTCCTACTGTAGAACTTCAGACTATTGGAGTTAAAGACATAACTACATTGATTATCTGGGCTAGGATGGTTATTACTAAACATAAACTTTTGAAATCAAATCAAACCGAGGAAACATAGATGGCGCAAAGTGTGAAAGAGTTCAAGGATTTGTTTGAAGAATTTTTCATCAAAGGCCTCCCACCATTTTGGGATGGAAAGGGAAAATTGTATGATCAGGAAGAATACAATGCTCTCCTCACTCAATGCAGAACAGATCTCTCCAAGTTCAAATCCCTGGAATAAAATCTGAAAGGAGCTACACTAGTTGAGTAGCTCATTACAGACTATGAGATTATGAATCATTTCAAAGAAGTTAAAGTTGGACTACCAGTCATGACATATGCTTCCTACATTGACCTGGAGATCCTGATCAAAGAACTGATAGATTATGATATCCCTTCTAAATTGCAATGGAAGGAGATCATACAACTGGGTAAGAAAAAGTGCAGTTTTCCAGGGTCCAGTAAATGATGTCCAGGTGTCACTGAAGATGACAGATCACGTAGAAGACAAGAGAAGAAGAAGTGGACAAGGATGAGACTGAAGCGTCAGAGGAGCCATAATCTAAATCACCAGACATTTTCTTGCTAATTATTGTAATTGGCTTCAAACCGAAACTATCATTTGTAATTATTGTAATCAATTTCAGAAACTGAAACGTTTCATTTCAATCATTTTAATCAGTTTCAAACTGAAGGGACTCAAACTTGTATAAATATTAGGAGTTCCAAATGTATTAGTTGTTGGGAGAAGTGCAAGGGCACGATTTTGGCTATTCATAACTTGAATGTAATTTTCTGAAGATGAATTGAATACACATGCATAAGTCTTGAATTTTCCATGAAATGATTCTAATGGTGGTGATCTGAGTTTTGTCTCCTCTCTTTGTATGTATTCCCTGTATTTCTGATTTCATTTTCACTGTCTTTTGTTTAAATTGGATAGTCAAAGGCCCAAAATTCATCTTGTGATGCTCTTGGATGAATCAATTTAAAATGTGTCCAGTTCTTCTTAACTAATTCAGAATTCATTTATTTAATGCTCTGATGCAGTTATATGTTTTCCTTTCTTCCTAGACTCTGCAAATTTACAATTTATAACTTATATTTATCGCTTCATTTAGCGTTTATCCTCTGGGGAGTTATATTGACTAGTCAGTGCTTCCATTCATTTTTATAATTTTGACTCCATAGCCCTAAGTGTCCCTCCTCTTCCTTGCCAACGACATTATAAAAAACCCCCCAAAACAACAAAACCTAGACATTTATTGTCAAAGAAATACCAAGTGACAGGAGAGAGCCCTCTTTGAGCTGAGTAGGCTAGTACCCAACTCTAAAGTTGGTTTATAGGTTACCTCTGTCATTTGTTTTATTAGCCGAACAAATTTACGGAGTGCTAACATTTTGGTGCCGTTTCCATGGATCGAAAGTGAAATCTTTCCTCGGAAAAGAACGACTTAAAGCTTCAGATTTAATTCCTGAGGGTGATAGTGAATCAAACACCTTTTTGACTGAGACTAAATCTACCCTGGTGACTCCATTATAAAGAGACTAGTAGTATAAAGTAGTTTGAGTGAGAAATTCTGGCTCCCAAGAGAATTCATACCAGGAGAAATCTAGACCCAGAAGTAGTAATCCCTGTGTCTGACCCTGAGAGGATTGTACACAAAAGAAAAGAAAAGCCAATAATACTAGTTTTGTGTCTAGATAGATATCTATCCTTTCCCAAAGATGAAGTGAAAATCATTGAAGACCTTGATTTTGATTTGAAATATAATCTTTGATGAGAAGAGGTTCCAATATTTAATTTTAGTTGCCTCTACTAAACCTCTGGTGATTCCTACTCAGAACCAACAACCACTTCAAGTTCTTACTGCAACCATGGCATCTAGGTTTTCCTTTCTTGTTCTACCTGCTCAGTCACATGATTTTACCTGGGAATATAATTAGAGGATTAAGTTGTATGATGCTGAAGGTGATGTGTCAGCCCAAAAACACTTAGACTGGTTCAATGATTTTGTAGACCTAGAGGAAGTATATTTTGAAGATGCAAAAATGAGGCTGTTTGCATAAAGTCTTGCATGAGAAGTCAGAAAATGGTTCAAAGCTCTCCCAACATCAAGTATCATAAATTTTGAAGCCTTTGAAATGATTTTTCTTGCAATGTGGGGTGACAAGAAGAACCCCCTTCAGTTGCTAACCTAGTATAACAACATGAGGTCACCTGATGAAACAATACAAGAGTTTTCAGCTAGATTTATAAAAGTATACAATTCAATTCCTACTGAAGTAAAACCTCCTCCTAGAGCTGCTCAACTTAGATATGCTGATTCCTTTGAAATTTATTTTTCTTTGTTATTAAGGGAAAGAAGATCCACTTCATAAGATGATATGATGAGTGATGCAATAGAAGTTGAAGTAAATATAATGGCTTCAGGAAAGCTCAAATCTAATTCTGACAGGGACATGAACAAGGCTCAACATAAGGCACAACCTTCAACCTCATAATCATCAGAAGAGAGGTTTGAACTGAAGATGAATACCATGGAGAAACTCATGGAGAGGATTTCTTTAGATAATAAGCCTAACACCAGAGAACAAGATGATGTTCCACCCAAGAATCAGAGGAGACCAACAGTTCCACAAATCAAACAAAGAGATCTGAGGAACCAGGATGATCAACAAATAAGACCTCCTTTTCAAAATAATTATGTAAATGCAAATTTTGATGAAAATTTTGAAGAAAATATGCATTGTTGTGATGGTGATGAAACATAGGTGTTTTTGACTAAAGAAGAACATGATCAGTTCATGGATGAAAATTAAATATTCATGCAAGATAATGATGAGAGGTTGTCAGTGGAAAAAGAATATTACCAGAAAGGGCTGCAGAATGCCATCATGCAATTCTAGAAACAATATAATCTTTGAAACAAAAAGGTGCCTGCGAATCCTCCAAATGGAAATCCTACCAAAGAATCTCAAATTAATGCACCTTCTTCAAGTTAGCTTAAAAAGGACTCTGTTGCAAAAGATGTTGTGGAAAAAGGAAAGAAGAAGGAAGAACTTCCAAAGAAAGTTTTCGAAACATGAAAGGAGACAGGCATCAAAGAGGTAGAGAAAACCTCTTCTTCCTTTAATTTTGAAAGTGATATGGCCAAAATTAAAATTTTTGTTCCATTCAATGAGCTAATAAAGAATAGTGAATATAAAAATCAGATCATTAAGATGCTCAAGATGGAAGAAACTTCTGATACTTTAAATATACAAGATGATCATCTTGCCATCTTGTTTGGCCCACGTGTAGAGGAGAGTAGTGATGCTGATGAGGTTCCCCCTTTTCATGTTAGTCCGAAGATTCATGATACGACTCTGCACAATTCTATGTTGGATTTAGGAGCATCCCATAATTTGATGCCCAAGGTGGTCATGGAACAATTGGGCCTAGACATCACAAGGCCTTACAAAGATCTTTTCTCCTTTGATTCAAGGAAGGTGAAGTGCTTGGGCCTAATCAAAGATCTGGTGGTATCTTTGTCTCAAATTCTAGCAAAAAATATGGTCATGGATGTGGTGGTTGCTAATATCCCTCCTAAATTTGGCATGATGTTATCTAGGTCATGGGCTACAAAGTTGAAAGGGAATCTGCAAATGGATATGTCATACACCACTATCCCTGTCTTTGGTCAAGATAGGAGGGTGTACAAGGAAGTATTTCTCAAATACATGGTCAGTAACAAATCCCAACCAAAAAACCATCCCATTTATTCCGTGGAAACTGAGATTGGTTCCTCTATTTTCTTCATTGATTCGAGTTTTGAAGAGAAGGTGCCAGAGCCTGATATGAATGCCAAAGACAAATATGATAAAAAAACTGAGAAAATTTCCAAGCAAAAAGACAGTGCAGAGAATGAGATGTGGAACATGAGCTTTGATGGAGCTGTCACTAGAGAAGGAGCAGGAGCTGGTGTGTGGATCAACCCCCCCAGATTGGCCACAAAACTTTGTTCTTACAAGATTTCTTTTGATTGCACAAATAATATGGCTGAATATGAGGCATTAGTATTGGGATTGAAGACTTTCAAAGAAATGGGTGCTAGGAGGATAACTGTACATGGAGGTTCTGAGTTGATCATAAATCAGGTGAAGGGAATATATCAAGCAAAGCATCCCAAGTTAAGAGCATACACGAATATAGTGCTTGACGTGCTAGAAGAATTTTTAGAATATAGTCTCTCAACAATTCCAAGGGGTCAGAATCAGATCACTGATGCTCTAGCTACTTCAGCCTCAGTTTTCAAAATTCCAATTTTTCCTAATAGGGGATATGAGATTGAGGTCAAGAACAGACCGACAATGCCTGATAATATTAAATACTGGCATGTTTTTGAAGATGATAAACATAGAAATCTTCCTTAATATGGATGGTGAATTTGCAAATTTGAATACTGATGAGGAATATTGTGGTGAAGAAGAAGATGCAGATGTGTTTGCAAATGATGGCTATTTCAAGAATCATATTGCTGGTAAGGATATAATGCAACTAAAAAATAACATCATTCCCAAAGGCCTGGTCCCATTAGAAAAACTCTTTGACAACAATGATGTGGCTAGGAGTCATAAAATTACTACAAATGAGGGATATGTTGAAGATTGCAACATTGGGACTTAGGAAGATCCCAAGATCATCAAGCTGTCCAAGACACTTAGCCTAGAGGTCAATAAAAGTTATATCAGTTTAATGAAATAATTTCTTGATGTTTTTTCCTGGATTTATGAATATCTGAAAGCTTATGATACCAAGGTGATTCATCATGTGATTCCAATCGAAGAAGATCATAAACCTTTCAATCAGAAATTAAGAAGAATCAATCCTTTGATGTTGCCCTTGATTGAGAAAGAGATAAAGAAGCTGTTTGAAGCCAAGATCATAGTGTCTCTGAGGTTTTCTAAGTGGGTGGAAAATCTGGTACCTGTCAGAAAGAAGAGTGGAGAGATTAGATTATGTGTAGACTTCAGAAATCTGAATAGGGTATCTCTCAAGGACAATTACCCACTGCCTAAGATGGATCACATTCTACAGAAAGTAGTCAGTTCTCAAAAAATGTCAATTCTAGATGGTTTCTCTAGGTACAATCAAATCATGGTACACCCTGATGATCAGGAAAAGACAACCTTTACAACACCATGGGGAACCTTCATGTATGCCAAGATGCCTTTTGGGCTCATTAATGCAGGGGAAACTTTCCAAAGAGCTATGGATATAGCCTTTGCTGATGAGAAAGATAAATTTATTGTTATTTACTTAGATGATATCACAGTATATTCAGTTTCTGATGAAGAACATCTTAAACATCTAAGAAGGGTTTTTCAGAAATGTAGGAAGTTTGGCATTTCATTGAACCCCAATAAGTCTAATTTTGGCATGGAAGAGGGGAAGCTACTTGGTCACATTATTGCAAAGAAGGGAATAAAGATAGATCCCAACAGAGTTGAGGGAGTCCTTAAAATTGGCACACCCAAAAGAAAGAAAGAAGTGCAATCTTTCCTGGGGAAAGTAAATTTTCTGAGAAGATTCATCCCTAACCTGGCTGAAATCATAAAGCATATCACCAACATGCTCGAGATAGGAAGTGACATAAAGTGGAACGCTGAAGCCATAAAATCCTTTGAAGATATTAAAGTGGCATTGATCAAATCCCCAGTGCTGGCCAATCCTAATTTTGCAAAAGACTTTATATTGTTTTCTTTTGCCTCAGAGGAAACTATTATTGGTGTTTTATTACAAAAATATGAGCACAATTTTGAAAAGCCTATAGAATACTATAGCAGGACATTGCGGGATTCCCCATTGAAGTATGATATCATGGAAAAACAATCATATGCAATGGTCAAGTGTAAGTTTTAAACCTGCGAAGTAAAGCAATGCATATATATTCTTAAGCAATACAAAAATTAATCAATGGCTCATACACAGAATACACAAAGATTTTTACTGGAAACCCTCAACCGGGAAAACCTTTCTTCTTTTCATTATATCGAATTTCACCATTCTCCATACAATATATACAATGTTTTTAGGTATTCTGTAGATACCAAAACCCTAATCCCTTAATCCGGGATTAATTTACAAATCAGCTAAAAATAGCAAAATCCGACGCAGTTGTCGTATCTGACGCACCCACACACACACACATGCAAATAATATAACACATACCCAACATTCTCCCACTTGTTGTTTTCTTTGCATCCAGGGGTCCAGGGGATTATATAGTCAACAATCCAGGGCAGCAATGCCCATTGTTACTCTACACCAAGAGATCTTTTCTGTGCTCATAGACTTTGTCAATGAATCTGTAGCATTCTTCAAAGTGTCAACCTTTTGCAGCAACACCTTCTTTTCCTCAACCATGTCTCTCACAAAGTGATAGTGAAAATCAATATGCTTTGTCTTCGAATGATAAGCTGGGTTCTTTGCCAGGAATATTGCACTCTAACTGTCACAGTCTAATCTCACTTCTTGTTGTACCAACCCAATACCTGAAC
>JASDQU010683045.1:50579-72930 GCA_032191745.1 Picea mariana
AGAGACCAAGCAGTGCTAGAGTTCACACATATCTTCCATACCTTGCGCACCAAGTTGGGTATCAAATATTCAGAGCGACATCTAGTGCTCAAGTATCATGGTGGTCTACATAGATACATCCAAACCAAAATGGAATTTCTGGACATCTCTTCCTTGGGTGTGGCCTATCGATATGCCGTCCAAATCAAGCAGAAGCTCAAACAAAAGACGTGACAATTTGGGCCTGGGAACCCCTCATAGCAAAAGCCAGGAAGGGGCAGCCCCAAACCATAGAACAAAGGACAAAGAAAAGATGGATAGTATCAGGACAACCAGTCCAAGATGCAAGCATAGAAGGACACCAGAAAGACAAAGAAAGATACCAGGAAGTGGTGTGACTTCCATAAGATCCCTTGGCATAACATTGTTGAATGCCGCTCAAAGAATTCACTGGTGGCCAAAGTGAAAACCTCTGGATGAGATGCAGGTTATGATTTTGAGTAAGAATTAGAAAAGGGAAGACAAATCATTGATGCGAAACCCAGTGGCACCGTTGCTACCACCAAGCTCCAGCCTGGTGAACCAAAAGAGCCAGAACAAGGCACACACCTCTTCCATTCACAGATGTGGGTAAAAGGCACCCCACTGCACTTCATCATTGATAGTGGTAGCCAAAAGAAACTCCTCTCAACAGAGGTCATCAAGAGTTTGGCCCTGCCGACAATGCCACACCCACAACCCTACACCATTAGATGGCTCCACCAAGGAAGAAATATCCACGTCAACCAACAATGTCGATTGTCCTAAGACATCAAGCCCTTCAAAGACGAGGCATTATGTGATGTTGCTCCTCTCGAAGTTTGTAATGTTATTTTGTGCCAACCTTATTTATGGAAATGTCATGCTGTATATGACTCTATGCCTTGTAGTGTTATTATTACTTTGAACAAGAAATTGTACATGATACCTGAGGAAGTCCCTCCTAGTGCTATTTCCTTGAGCTCTGTCAGGCAATGCAGGAAGCTCATCTCTTAGACCGGGAAATTTATCTTCTTCGTGATTATATCTCAGAGTGAGCGAAAGATCACAGCCACATCTAGGGCCTTCCCGAACGATCTCTCCACACAATAGAAGCAAGTGGATAAGGTCATGGAAGAATACTCAGATATATTCTCCTCTTCTATCGGTGCACCTCTTCACTGCCAAGTCAAGCATCCCATCGATCTGACCCCAGGCACACCTCTACCCAATGGGCCAGTCTACCGCCGCTCTCTGTTAGAAAATGAGGATATCAAGAGGTAGATCCAAGAACTGATCCACAAGGGGCACATACGTCCTAGATCATCACCTTGTGGGAGCCCAATCATGTTGGTGCAGAAGAAAGACGGGAGCTGGCCACTCTGCATTGATTACGGGGTCCTGAATAAAATCACAGTCCGAAATCAGTACCCGATTCCCCGAATCGATGACCTCCTTGATCAACTCACAGGGGACAAATACTTCAGTAAAATTGATATGAAGTCTGGCTACCACCAGGTCCCAATAGAACAAACAGATGTATGGAAGACTGCCTTCAAGTCAAAAGAAGGTATTTTTGAATGGTTGGTCATGCCCTTTGGTTTGAAAAATGCTCCAACAAATTTTATGAGGATGATGGACGATATCCTATGACATTTAACCAATAATTTTGTAGTGGTGTATCTGAATGACATCCTTATCTACAAAAAGACTTGGGTGGAATACTTGCAACATATTCAATAGGTTTTGCACACCTTGTGGCAGCAGAAACTATATGCAAACTTTGAAAAATTCTCCTTTGGCATGGACATGGTCCATTACTTAGTCTACATAATTGATCGACATGGTGTGGATTTTGATCCAACCAAGATCCACATCATCCATGAATGGCCAGCCCCAATCACACTCACTGAACTTTAGAGCTTCTTGGGCCTCACTAATTTCTATCGCAGGTTCGTGTTGGGATTCTCTCATATCGCATGGGACCTCAACCAAGTAACAATGGGTGGCGGTAAGGAAAAAATTGTGTGGGGCCTGTCCCAAAAACAAGCCTTCGATGACTTGAAGAAGTGTTTGTGCTCATCCCCAGTACTTTCATTACTGGGCCTGCAACATCCCTTTGAGATTGAGACAGATGCTTCAGACTATGCAGTGGGCACCTTTCTCACTCAACATGAACACCCCATGGAATATCATAGTGAGACAGTATCAGATGCTGTCCATAAGTACCCTAATTATGAAAAATAAATGTAGTCCATTGTGTAAGCTTGCCTCCAGTGGAGACATTACATTCTTTGGAAGGAGACAACCATCCACACTGATCACAAGTCACTATAGTTCACGCAGACCCAAGGAAAATTGTAGAATGACTTCCATTAGAAGTGGTCAACATACTTACAACAGTTCCACCTCAACATCAAGTATAAAACAGGAAGTGCCAATCGAGTTGCTAATTTCCTTAGCCTATCTTCAATCACGACACTCACCATGGTGCTAGAATCTTGTGGCCACGAGACCTCCGAATGGCCCCACCTCTATGAGATAGACCCTGACTTCTCCACCACCTACCAAATGTTGGGCGCCAATTCAGTGGTCGCTAATTTCCATCTTCAAGATGGGTTGTTGTGTCATTTGGGCCATATATGTGTTCCATCAAGCGAGCACGCAAATCTGATTTGGGAATCTCACTACAGTCGGGTGGCAGGACACTTTGGTGTCGAAAAGACAGTGGCAATGCTATAGAAACATTTCTACTGGCCAAAACTTCGATAAGATTTCATAAAGTATATCAGGTCTTGCACCACTTGCACTATTGCCAAACTGACCATTAAGAAACAAGGCCTGTACACCCATCTTCCTACTCCTGACTGGCCATGGGAATCCATCTCAATGGACTACATGTAGGGATTCCCATCCACCAAGAGGGGAAATGACTGTGTTTTTTTGGTTGTTGATCACTTTTCCAAGATGGCGATTCTAGCCGCCTACAAGAAGAACATCACAACATAAACCACTGCCAATATATTCTTTGAATGAGTATGGGTACATTTTGGGATCCCAAAAACCATTATCTCAAACCATTACAGTCGGTTTCTCAGCACATTCTGGTTGATCCTATGGTCACTGTTGGATACCAATCTCACTAAATCCACTGCCTTCCACCCCTAGACAGATGGAAAAACTGAGGTCGTCAATCAAATGATTGTACATATCTTACGCATGTACAATTAAAAACAACCTCGCACATGGGATGAGAGTCTTCCCTATGTCCATCATAGCTACAATTGAGCCCTTCATAACTCAACTGGCCACAACCCCTTTTAGGTGGGATTGGGATTCTAATCATTGGGCCTCATGGATGTTGCACTACCCCTAGTGACCTCCTCGGAAGACTCGTCTCCCGCTCCACTAGAAGATGAAAAATCCACCCAGTTCATTGAGAAGATCCAACACATTCGCCAATAGGTTCATGATATTCTATATAATTCTAATTCCAAGTACAAGCAACGCCATGATCAACATCGAGTGCCTCATAAGTTTCAGGTGGGAGACAAAGTTTTGTTGCACTTTTAGAAAGAATGCCTTAAAGGGCCCCATCGAAATCTTTTCCACTCTATTATGGGATGTACACCATCACCAAGGCTATGGGTGACAATGATTTTGAGCTCAACATTCCCCTTTCCTAGGCCTTCACCCAATCTTCAACGTGGCTCTCCTTCAGCCATATTTCTCACCATTATTGTACACCTCAGAGATAACAGAGTAGTTGACACCAACAGAGATCAACCCTGAATGCATGCAACAATCATCCAATGATAATATTGTGGAAACACATCAAGGGCACATGAAAACAAAGGATCTAGCTTTATCGAGTCGTCAAAGTAGGGTAGTTCGTGCACCAAGGCAAGTGGCTCACCCGGGGCCAAATTCAACAGAAATTTCCTCATCTGATGGGGGAACTCAAAGAAATGGAGACCATTCCTTCCTAATGAGGGAGGATTGATCCAAGTGGATATTAGTGACCATACACCTTTTCCAGCTCGCTCAAAACAGTTTTATGACAATTTTGRCAATTTACTATTTTTAGCAATTTTAACTTCTAGGGCCATTTTGAGGGACTAAATGAAGGTTTTTCAGGATCGAGCTTCTCAATAATAGTCRGAGCCTCTAATTGAGCCCCCAAAATGAATATCCTCGATGATACATTTCTAATGGGCTRTCGTGCACGTAAAACATAGATCGTATGCAAAAGTTACGACCCCGAGAAGTTGATGTACTAACTTACCCAAATGGGGCCCACATGACTTTTGGCGCTTCATCTCCTAGGGTTATGTTTTTGTATGTCTAGGGTTTTTGAAATTCCTATTTATTGTAAAAATKCCTTCTGAGCCTCATTGTAATCATCTTCTTGTGAATGAGCACATCYGTCACATCTCTTCTCAGAGATAAGCCACCACCATTCCAACAAGCTTTTTTTCCACTGCATTTTACAGTTTCAACTTATTTCCTTATTGAATAGAAAACCAATTTTACTGTATCTCTATTATTATTTATTAAGAATATTTTAATAATCTGTATTCATTTCGTTTTTCTCATAAAATCTGGATCAATCATAAAAAATATGCTGGAAGATAACAAAAAGGATTGGTACAAAAATCTCATCCATGCACTATGGGATGTCATGATCACTACTAAAAGGTCCATTACCACTTCACCCTTCCAGATTGTGTATGGCACATAAGAAGTTTTTCCTACTTCATTAGGATTACCAGTGATGAGGTTGCTGCAGGAGAAAGATGCTGAACCAGATGCCATTCAAAGGAGGACAAATGAACTGATCAATGTCCAACAAACAAGAGAGAAAGCCTTCAATAACTCTCAGCTACACCAGGACACGATTAAAAAGGATTTTGACAGGAATACTAAGGAAGATGATTTCAAAGTGGGGGATTTTGTGTTGAGATGGGATGCCAGGAATGAAGACAAAGGAAAGCATGGGAAATTTGACCATCTATGGCTGGGACCTTTCAAAATTGTGGCATACCATAGAAATAATGCTTATCTACTACAAGAACATAATAGAGATCTTGTTGGTGGTGGACCTGTGAATGGAAGGTTTCTCAAGCATTATCTCGCTTAAAGGAATTTTTACCCTTTCCATTCATTGTATATAACCATTTTTGTTTTTTAGTTGAAGAAATTAAAATCAAATTAGTAGAAATTGAAGGCCGAAGCGAAGGCCCTAAGTTATGGTGAGTATAATTTGAGTTATGTGAATGAAATTTTGTGAATAAGACGTTGATCGATTTAGTTGCAGGAGTAAAATAAAGCCCAATGGGAAGGCACTTGGTCTTCCATTATTTTCTACCTCGCTGGAAGGATATCATCCCCAATTGGAGCCCATGTTAGTCACCACTAAATTTTTTGTGTGAAATCAAGATTTCAGGACTTAGCAGGACGCTAAATTGGTTTGGAATCCTGATAAACGAAGGAAGGGGATAAATCTGGCATGAAGAGGCCAAATCTGGTGGGGGCGGTAAGGTGATGGGACCCGATATGTTGCAAATCGTGATCTCTCCAAATCGACGGTCGAGGATCATTTTGGGGGGAGAAGCTGCCCGAAGGATAATTTGGAAAGTGGGCCAAAATGTAAACCGTGGTTTTTGTTCAGGGAGACATGGTGCCACCAGGTGCATTTTAGGGTGAAAAGAAGGTTTCCCCAAACCACTCCTTCACGCCCTCGAAATGTTGAAAATTATAAAGGGTCATTTCGTTGGTTATTTTATTATTTTTTGAACACTGGATCATTTGAAACTTGGTGTGACCACCCTCGTTCAACTACAACTCAACAATATGCCAATTACACACCATTTCCACTCATTTCCAGGTATTTTTCATCACAAACATATATACTATCATAAATTCAGTAACATAAAATATCTTGTGACGAATGAAGAAGCCCTAATTGACCGAGATTTAGACGTCTTTGATACCGAAATCACCATTTCTCCCATCTCTGTGTCTAGAAGCAACCTGTCTGATAATGTAGGAAGGCATATACCATTCCTTGAAGCAGTCCATGATACCTTAGTCCCTTATGCTATCGAATTCACTTTCCCATTTCTCGAGTTTATAGGTTGGTGCAACAAAGAATATTCACATGAAGAAAGAGTCGTCGTAAATAAACAAGGGTCTGAGGTCATGTGTAGGGTAGAGAGTCTGTCAATTCGATATTCCCTCGATATACCTGAGTCTTTCTCCACAGTGTCTAAACCTTTCAATGAAGAAAAACTAATTAGGGTATACAAAGAAAGTCCATCAAAAGTCTGAGATCTATTTTTACAGACAATTGTCAAACCATAACATTTTTTAGAGAGTCTGTCTTTGCTAATGAATGTGAGTATTTTGGTCATTGAAGTCCAATGGGTCTATTCTCTTTTGAGTCAAGTCTTAGGTCTAGATAATGACAAACATGTGGTCGAAGTCATGCTCAGTTTCCTATTGGTCGTTTTCATGTCAGACTCTAGTCTGTCAGTCCACATTAGTTTTGATCAATTCATAGCTGATAATATCCATAAACAACTAGTAAATTTTCTCTCTCTAAGGCATGTCAGATATTACACCTATTTGCTGAATATTTTCCTGGAAACCAATAAGAGAGAATTTCCTGAAGAAACCTTTATATCAACAGAATGTAAAAGGATTACATTGCTCATCTTCATCAACAAAGTCATGTCCAAAGAAGTTTGATTTTCAACACCAGTCTACCCAGAGTTTTGGATGACATGAGGAGCTATCTTCATCCAAATCCAGAGAACAGAGTGGGGGATTGGGTACTATTCATGCAATCAATAGTAATCTTGGTTTATGGTTTCCATGAATCCCCATATCTATTGCCTATTTTTTGACCCCTAGATTATTTTCCCTTGAATTCATTAGGAAAAGAATTATATCTGAGATAGAGCATTTCCTGAAATTGCGCAAATCCTCCAACCTCAAATTCCCTTTTCTCATTGGCCCTTTCATTGTCAAAACTAGATCATGCTTATCTTAGAGTCAAGCAAAGCTCAAAGAGTTTGGTTTTGCACAACTACATGGGAGAAGATATGATCCTCACCAGATCATATCAAAGAGACGATTGATGAACAAATACGTCCTTTATGAGCATGAACATGTTAAGGGTTTTGATAAGCTAGAAAACCTAGAAGTCTGTGCTGATATGGAATCTATATTGCAACCAACTCAAACAAAACAAGTGGAGGCAACCCTACAACAAAGTCAAACACAACAAAATCCTCAGAAATTGATAGTCAAAGTTCCTAATATGAGTGTTTACAACAAGAGAAGCAGTTCAGAGGCCATGGGCACCAGTGATCAGTAGACTTCTCCTAAGAAGATGAAGATTACAGAGTCTCCACAAATAGTGAATTTGGGGGAGGAAGATCCCAGAGAGCAAGTAAATATAGATATCGTGGAAAGTGGCACTAGCACTGTAGAGGTTGAAAAGGAAAACAAGCTCCAAAGTGAAGGCATCTCAAGAACCTTTATCATCAAGAAACACATATTTGATAAGAAATATAGGGAAGCTTATCAATCTAAAGAAGATTTGGCAAAACATTATGCTGAGAAGGGAAACATAGTTCTGGGTGAGATGAGGGATTTAGTCCTTGAAGTGGAAAATATTTCTCAACATAAATATTCCCTATTCACAGTAAGGGATATTGAGAAGAGGAAATTTAACATTGCAGTTGCAGATGAAGACAAAGTATCTGAGATCAAAATAAGGTATGGCAACATCATTGCTCCAGACAAGGTCAAATTCCATAAGAACACCAGTGATATGTTGTATTCTGATTACGTGAGTTTAGTCTTGAATATTTCAAAACTGTCATCTTATGCAATAAAATTGGAAGGAAAGTTGAGGCAAGAAAAATAATCTAGCAGAGCTTGGTAGACTCAGGTCAAGAGGTTGAAATCTGAAGGCCCCTAAGGGGTGAAATCCTCATTGGATGAAAAAGACAAATTAATTCAAATTTTGAAGAAGAAATTTAATATGTCTGCCACAGATCATCCACAAACAACATAATTGGTTTCTCTAGAATAGGAAAATGAAAAACTTCGTCAAGAGGCATTGGACTACAAGGCTAGGGTGTTGAAACTGTAAAGAGAAAAGGTGGAGTGGTCACAAGAACAAACATAATTGCTGAACATGGCTGTAGTTGTACCTCCTGTTGCAGAAGTTGGGCCAAACATTGAAGGAATTGTCGCTATGTCACAAGTTAGCCTGAAAGAAGGAGAAAACAAAGGGCTAAAAGGGAGCATAGAGAAATTGAAGCAAGAGATGCAAGCAAAGGATGAAATAATGGATCAATTTACAAAGGAGAATGGAGCCTTGTAGGAAATGATAGATAAGTTGAAGATGAGATTAAGAGGCAAAGGCCTGTTGTAGAGAGCCAAGCACATCATCTGGGACTTTATAGCTACTAAAGATGCCAAGTTTAGAGTGTATTTTAATTTCATTAATGATAAAGACATCATGGCCATCACATCCAGAAGCAGGTGCACTGTTGTGAATGAAACTTTAGCAAATAAGCCATCAGAATGGGCCCAAAACACCATAAATCTACTCAACTCCATTCCTACTGCAGAACTTCAGACTATTGGAGTTAAAGACAAAACTACATTGATTATCTGGGCCAGGAGGGTTATTGCTAAACATAAGGTGTTGAAATCAGTTCAAACCAAGGCAACATAGATGGAGCAAAGTGTGCAAGAGTTCAAGGATTTGTTTGAAGAATTGTTCATCAAAGGCCTCCCACCATTTTGGGATGGCAAGGGAAAATTGTATGATCAAGAAGAATACAATGCTCTCCTCACTAAGTGCAGAATGGATCACTCCAAGTACGAAGCCCTGGAAACAAATATGAAAGGAGATACACTAGTTGAGCATTTGATTACATACTTTGAGATTCCGAATCAGTTCAAAGTAGTTAAATTTAGAATAATAGTCATGACATATGCTTCTTGCATTGACCTCGAGATCCTGATCAAATAAATGATAGATTATGATATCCCTTCTGACTTGCAATGGAAGGAGATAGTACGACTGGGTAAGACAAAGTGCAGTTTTACAGGGTCCAGTAAATGATGTCTAGGTGTCACTGAAGATGGCAGATCATGTAGAAGACTAGAGAAGAACAAGTGGAAAAGGACGAGACTTAAGTGTTAGAGGAACCAGAATCCAGATCACCAAACATTTTCTTGCTAATTATTGTAATCAGTTTCAAACCGAAACTGTCATTTGTAATTATTGTAATCAGTTTCAGAAACTGAAACGTTTCATTTCAATCATTGTAATCGGTTTCAAACCGAAGGGACTCAAACTTGTATAAATATTAGGAGTTCCAAATGTATTAGTTTTTGGAAGAAGTGCAAGGGCACGATTTTAGCTATTCAGAACTTGAATGTAATTTTCTGAAGATGAATTGAATACACATGCATAAGTCTTGAAGTTACCATGAAAAGATTATAATTGTGGTGATCTGAGTTTGGTCTCCTCTCTTTGTATGTATTCCCTATATTTCTTATTTTATTTTCACTGTATTATGTTTAAATTGGATAGTCAAAGGCCCATAATTCATCTTGTGATGCTCTCGGCTGAAGCAATTTAAACTATGTTAAGTTCTTCCTAACTAATTTAGAATTCATTTATTTAATGCCCTGATGCAGTTATATGTTTTCCTTTCTTCCTACACTCTGAAAATTTACAATTTATACTTCAGATTTATCGCCTCATTTATCCTTTATCCTCTGGAGAGTTCTACTAGCTAGTCAATGCTTCCATTCATTTTCATAATTTTGACTCCATATCCCTAAGTGTCCCTCCTCTTCCTTGCCAACGAAATTATAAAAAATCCCCCAAAACAACAAAACCTAGCTATTTATTTTCAAAGAAATACCAAGTGACAGGAGAGAGCCTTCTTTGAGCCGAGAAGGATAGTACCCAACTCTAAAGTTGGTTTGTAGGTTATCTCTGTCATTTTTTTTATCAGCCGAATAAATTTATAGAGTGCTAACATTCTGGCACCATTGTCGGGGATCAAAAGTGAAATCATCCCTGGGAAAAGAATGACTTAAATCTTTAGAATTGATTCCTGAGGGTGACAGTGAATCAAACACCTTATTGGTTGAGACTAAATCTACCTTGGCGACTCCATTATAAAGAGACCAGTAGCATAAAGTAGTTTGAGTGAGAAATCCTGGCTCCCAAGAGAATTCATACCAGGATAAATTTAGACCCAGAAGCAGTAATCCCTGTGTCTTACCCTGAGAATATTGTACACAAAAKAAAAGAAAAGCCAATAAGCCCAATTTTGTGTCTAGACAGTTATCTATCCTTTCCCAAATATGGAGTGACAAGCATTGAATACCTTGATTTTGATTTGAAATTTGAGCAAACTCTATTCAGAACTAAATCTGAGTCTTGTTTGAACAAGATCATCTTTGATGAGAAGAGGTTCCAAKATTTAATTTTAGCTTCCTCTACTAAAACTCTTGTGATTCCTACTCAGAACCAACAACTGCTTCAAGTTCTTACTGCAACCATGGCAACTAGGTTTCCCCCTCTTGTTCTACCTGCTCGGTTACATGATTTTCCCGGGAATATAATTAGAGGATTAATTTGTATGATGATGAAGGCGATGTGTCAGCCCCCAAAAACTCTTTGACTGGTTCAATGATTTTGTAGACCTAGAAGAAGTAGTTTTTGAAGATGCAAAAATGAGGCTGTTTGAACAAAGTCTTGTAGGAGAAGTCAAAAAATGGTTCAGAGTTCTCCCAACAACAAGTATCATAAATTTTGAAGCCTTTGAAACGAGTTTTCTTTCAAAGTGGGGTGACAAGAAGAACCCCCTTCAGTTTTTAACCCAGTATAACAACATGAGAAGGTCACTTGATGAAACCGTACATGATTTTTCAGCTAGATTTATAAAAGTCTATAATTCAATTCCTACTGAAGTAAAACCTCCTCCTAGAGATGCTCAACTTAGATATGTTGATTCCTTTGAAAGTGTTTTTTCATTGTTGTTAAGGGAAATAATATCCACTTCACTAGATGATATGATGAGTGATGCAATATAATTTTAAGTAAATCTAATGGCTTCAGGAAAGATCAAAATCTATTTTTGACAAGGACATGAACAAGGTTCAAGATAAGGCACAACCTTTAACCTCACAGTCATCAGAAGAGAGGTTTGAACTGATGATGAAGACCATGGAGAAACTCATGGAGAGGATGTATTTAGATAATAAGCCTAACACCAGAGAATAGGCTGATGTTCCACCAGGAATCAAAGGAGACCAACAGTTCAATAAATCAAACAAAGAGATCACAGGAACTAGGGTGATCAGAAAATAAGACCTCTTTTTCAAAATAATTATGTAAATGAGAATTTTGATGAAAATTTTGAAGACAATATGCATTGCTGTGATTGTGATGAAACAACGATGTTTTTGACTAAAGAAGAACATGATCAGTTCATGGATGCAAATGAAATATTCATGCAAGAGAATGATGAGAGGTTGTCAGTGGAAAAAGAAGATTACCAGATAGGGCTGCATAATACCATCATGCAATTCCAGAAACAATATAATCTTCGAAACAAAAAGGTGCCTACAAATCCTCCAAAGGGAAATCCTACCAAAGAATCTCAAAATAATGCACCTTCTTCAAGTCAACCTAAAAAGTCCTTTATTGCAAAAGATGCCGTGGAGAAAGGAAAGAAGAAGGAAGAAACTCCAAAGAAAGTACCTGAAACAAGAAAGGAGTCAATCATCAAAGAGGTAGAGAAAACCTCTTCTTCCTTTAACTTTGAAAGTGAGATGGACAAAATTAAAATTTCTGTTCCATTCAATGAGATAATAAAGAATAGTGAATATAGAAATAAGATCATTAAGATTCTCAAGATGGAAGAAACTTCTGATACTTTAAATATACAAGATGATCATCCTGCCATTTCCAGGATGATCAATGACAAAGTTTAGTTTAATACTTTGACTTGGCAACAATTAATCTAAACATGTGATCACATTCCCATCCATTTACTTCCTAACCACATCCTTTAATATCTTTACATGAACTTTTGAAATAGTTTTAATAAACGAGTCATGATGTGACTTTGTATGTGAAGTCTTGTTAATTTATATAATTGGATTGGATTTCAATGGATTTCACCAATGTAGGTACGTATATAAAAACATCTCAGTCATTGAATCAATTGTAGATGGATATGCAACAACGAAAATTCCTCTAGAAATGATTTGGACAAACATTGATTATATGGATGACTTCAAGGATTTTACTCTAGATCTTGTGAATTTCCCTAAGATGGAAATGAAAAAGTTTGTTGAACGAATCCATAATAATGGGAAGTGTTATCGCACAATTTGTACTTTCCCAAAGCCCAAGGAAAGTGGATACCGAATTGGCGTAACTGGGAATGACCTCTCACTTTTGCTTTAATAGGAGATCCCTTTCTATTTAGGAGTATGTTGCGGTACCCCAGGGGAGATGTCCTGATGACCTGGGGGTTTGAGAAGGCTCAGGAAAATGATAGAAGAAAGTCCCTCCCCTCTCATAGTTCACTAAGTTAAAAGGGTTCTTTAAGTCTTATTGAAGATGAAGCAAAATAATATTATTGTGTACCTACCCAAAACAAGAGAACAAAGCAAAAAGGGGCACTTTCCAAGTATCAAAATGATATTAGTGCTTCATAATACAATGAACTCTTAAGAAATGTATTAGATGATGTAAAGTTGCAACAATGTAATAGTTTATAACAACAATGACTATTTTGTAACAACCACAATATTTATGCTCTAAAATGCTTGAATAAAGACTTAAAATAATAGCTTTAACTAGGCAATTTGATAATAAATAGTCACTAGCAGTGTTAGCAACATCTAGCTAGCATAATATATCACTTTTTAAGGTTGATTTTCTTCTATTAGATGGCTGTAGATATATTTTTCAACAACAACAAGTATGTTAATGATTTAGGCTAATCTAAGGTTAGTAGGAGTTAGTAAGTGTTCAAGAGAAGATGGTCTGAAAATTTGTTTGATCAATCAACACTTGTAATGGGTAGACTAGTGCCTTCTAGGGTAATGGAGTCAATGATGGCAACAACAAATCTTAGAGGAAAATATAAATGATAATGTTTATTTAAAGGGAATGGAGAGGATGAGAGAGGTGTTGGTAGCCCAAGGCCTAAAAAATCCAACTCCTAGAGACAATTGCTAGAAAGTAATAAAAATTAAGCCCAAGCGATTTCTCCTTTTCCTTAGAAAATTTGAAAAATTATGCAATTGTCAATGAGGTAGGGTTACTAGAGTGCTACAATGGTAGGGCTCTAGTATCTACTTCTATATAGGTTCCTTTCAATAAATTTTAGCAAGTGGAAGACTATAGATAAAAATATAGTAACATATGTCTTTCTCCTAGGATTTCAAGCAAGCAATTTCATAATCTTTGACATGAAAAGGTAAATTCACCATAAGCATTCATTCATAATAAATAAATGCAGTTTTTCCAAGCATAAAAATCAAGCATAAACCCTAGTTGAAGATCCTCCACATGAAAATTTTCCAAAATATACCAAGATTTGCCTCCTCCAAGAAGTGCACACCACTAAATTTTAGCCAATAACCCTTAAAGAGGGCCTAATTTCAGACCACCACTTGTGTGATGAGTGAATGATGATAAAATGAGAGTTTTATCTCTCTATTTATACAATACTTATGACCTTTAATTAATTTTAGGTCAACAAAAGGCTGACATGGCCAAATTACATAAAAAATTCAGTTTTTACACAAGTTCAAATAATTAAACCCTAAGATCATTTTTAGAGGTGACGTCATGCCCTTCTAGGGTGATGTTGAGCCTCCTGGCTGAAACGTTGGGCCTCATATGAAAAAAATTAGGCCTTCCAAGCCCCTAGATGATGCCACATGTGCCAATTAGCACACAACTGCCTCCATAATTCCAATCCTGATGCTGGGTGATGTCATGGGCCTCCCAAGGACAACGTCTAGGTGGAAGGGAAAGATCCCCCTGGGTCTAGGTATGCCAAAGTGTCTACGGTGGGACATACTTCCTTTTTCCTGGTGCAAGTATCTAACATCTCTCTTCCCCTGACTGGGGTCACAACATCCATCTGTGGGATTTCAGCCCCATGGAGGTTTGAGCTACTAATATCCCCATATGTACTTGTCCACAGAGAAAATTATTGCAGCAACAAAAAGTACGCCCTCCAGGGCTCATAAGTCATAGGAATCATATAAATGGAAATCAAATCCAATAATCAAATTACCCAAACATGTGCATCAAACCCCCCTTTACCTAGATAAATGCTCAAAGACGTTATGCAGTTTAACAAGCCAGGTTTGGAGAGGGTCTCAGGATGTCATATTGGGATAATCCTCCTCAAGTTTGGGGTGTTTCCCAAGTGAGAGCCAATATAGGTCATGTAAGTCCATGAAATGGTGTAGGGGAAGTGTTTGGGTAGAGGGTGCAGTGATAACAGGGAAATCTAGGTCTTGCCTGTTGGTGCCTTTGTAGAGGGAAAGATGCACCTTATCATGGATGTTACTGTTTCCTAGCCCATTCAATGCCTTTTATTCTTAGTCTTATTTCTTTTTTCTTTTCCAGGGAAAAACTGGGGGACACTGTCCTGGTGTGGTGACCAGAGGTGACAACGTTACCCACAAGCACTTCATGGAAATGAGAAGGTTGGATCGTGATGAGACCCCCTTTCTCTTGGCTATGCCACCAAGAGACACTACCCTGGTTTGGTGACCAGATAGATGGTAGTGTCACACCGCTACATGTCCATTGACATAATAGGCTGGCTCATGATGAGACCTCCCATCCACCAACTAGACCTTGAGTTTTATTTTATCTTACAGGTCCCCTTTTCCTACTGAGAAGCCTTTTATTTCTTTCTCGGGAATCCCTAGGCGAAGAATCTCAAAGGATTTATTTTGGATTTTAACTCTTGGCAACTGCTTTTACCCTCTGGGCCTTTAGCCCCTTCTTCCCACAAGGCAAGGTACAACCCTTCCTAGTGTGGCAAACCCAATTCCTGAACCAAGGTAGGGGAATATGAGAGGAATAATGATGAAAAATGGTAAGTATGGAAGGAACAAATGATAACCTTTCATAGACCCACCCAGTGGAAAATCATCCTAAAGGGGAACCAAATTACTAGGGAATTATATCACCCCCCCAGGTATGAACAAATTAAAGAGAATAATTTCCAAGAAAACGTTATGAAATGAAGGAGAGTTCAGTGCAACATACTCAAATGCTTTGAAAATTAGAGTGACACATATCATGATACCCAGACTCATTACTTCATGGAAAAAGACCAGTGCTACTTCAAGACCAGGTTGGTGGGATGGATGTTGTTTTTGTTGATAGATGGGATGCACTGGATAAAATATGGGCCCTTCGGGCCAATCTCAAGTCGTCTGTCTCTCGGTACTCCATTTCTAGGACCCGTGGGACTTGAGACATAATCTCCTTAGTTATCTCTAGGATAGGGGATAACAAGAAGAAATATATTCTCATTATTGATCCAGGTAGGGATCAATTTGTTATTGTCATAGAATTGGAGAAAAAGAACATAGATAAAGGAATATGAACTGAACTGATCCATATTAGTATATTCTGAACATACAAGTCATTTGCTTAATTGTGCAGGAAAAATCCTAAATGAAACATACAAGACTTTTAAGAG
Source organism: Picea mariana (assembly GCA_032191745.1). Lineage (NCBI taxonomy): Eukaryota > Viridiplantae > Streptophyta > Pinopsida > Pinales > Pinaceae > Picea > Picea mariana. Next base: position 66,374 of record JASDQU010683045.1, read on the forward strand.
AGGGATAGAAGATGATATTTTTGTTAAATGAGGAGGTGTGCCATATTTGGCACAAGTGTGGCCAAGCCCAATATATTTTCCATATTTTCTCAATGACAAATACACAGTTGTTTTGGACAAAAGAAATCTCTAAGTTTCATAATACAATTGCATTCGATGGCCTTTGGTTTGATATGAATGAAGTTTCCAACTTCTGTAGTGGGATCACACGTTCCTTTCCAAATGAAGGGGATTGCCATGCACATATAGATTGTTTCTTAGTTTGTATCAATGGAAACACCACCAGATGGGATAACCCCCCTTACAAAATCAATGCTTCTGGAATACAAATACCATTGGGTATCAGAACCATGGATGCTAGTGCAGTTCAATCTTATAATATCTTGGAGTACAATGCTCATAATCTATATGGCCTATTAGAGGTTATCATGGTAAACACATCATTGAAATTGGCACTAAAGAAGAGGACATTCATACTAACCCATTCTACCTTTCTTGGATTAGGGGCCCATGCTATGCATTGGACAGAAGACAATGCTGCAACATGGGATGATCTATGGTACTCCTTACCTACAAAGTTGAGCTTTGGATTGTTTGGATTCCGAATGGTAGGTGTTGATATTTGTGGATTTGCACAAGACACAACCAAAGGGTTTCACAATAGGTGGGTTCAACTAGGTTCCTTTTATCCTTTTTCTAGAGATCACTCAATGAAGGGATCAAAGTGCCAAGAGATTTACTTATGGGATTCAGTCACAAGGTCTGCAAAGAAGACATTAGGTTTGAGATACAAAATTATTCCTTATATCTATAGATCATCTTTTGAATCTCACACTAATGGGTCTCCCTTTGCTAGGCCTTTGTTCTTCACATTTTCTGAGGATCCTAATACAATGGGAATCATCACCCAATTCTTATTGGGTAAATGGGTCTTCCTCTCACCTGCTATAATGCAAGGAGCAGTGACTGTGGATGCTTATTTTCCAAAGGGAACTTGGTACAATTTGTTCAATGTATCAGACTCGATAACATTTGGAAATGGATCATATGTGATGCTTGGAGCTTCGCTAGATACCATCAATGCCGATGTATATGAGGGGACTATATTGCCAATGTAAGAAATGGGTATGACAACTAGGGAAGCCAGAAGAAGCCCATTTAGTCTGGTGGTTGCTTTTGGTGGTAGGATGGAAGAATATGGAAACCTATATGTGGAAAAGGGAGATGATTTGGAAATGGTAATAGAGCATGTCAAGTAAAGTTATATAGAGTTTTATGAAGATATTGTAAAGGGAGGAGTGTGACTGAGATCAAAAGTCCAAATGGGGAAATATGAAATTGGGGAAGGATGGCTTCTTAAAACCATTACAGTTTTGGGAGCTATCTCTACTACTAGTTCTCATTATTCTAATTCATACACTAAATGGGAGGAAATCAAGGATAAAATGACTTTGGATGTTTCAACATCATCCTTTATGAAGAGAATCATAACTGATTTTAAACCTAAAATGGATCATTATAATAGCCTTGATGTTGTTTTAGTGATTTCAAATCCATCTCTTCCAATTGAGAAGAACATTGAGCTTATTATACCATGGGAGAAATGATTGGGCAGTGTTGTGTATTCATATGGTAAGGAAATAAAATTATAAAACCACTGGTATGTGTATTGTGTTCCCCATTTTAAACATAAGATGTTTTGGAAGTTGTTATAATACCTCATTGTTTTCCGTTGAATGCTTAAAATGCATCCATACAGTTGATGGGATTCTTGTTTCAATTTATATGTAAAATTGGATGTAAGGATGATTTTCATAAACTTCCCACTTGTGTGTGGTTGTGTATTTCTGCATTAACATGGTAACCTACTTTAACATGGGGAGAACTCAATGATATTTTAACTTTAACCATGCACCTAAAGAGTTGAATGTCTTTATGAGCTAGTCATGGGACACTCCCTGAATATCAAGTATAAATTTATATGGGTCTGTGCTAATCATAAATCTTGGTCCTCAACATCAGAGATATATAATAATCAATGCTTAGGTTTTCTACATGAAATTATGAGTTAAACTGTCCAAATTAGAAAATACAATAAACTGGAGAAACAACTGTATTTCTGATAATTACACTAAAACATTGTGAATTATAGATAGGATTCAAACCATAAAAGATAAATCCTTTTTTGTTTCAAAGAAAGAATAGGGAATGTTTTAACTTTTTATTATTCATCACTCACTTGTGTCTTAAGGGAATTGTCATCCTGCCACTAAGGAGTGACAGAAATCGAGCAATACTTGATACGACAATCAATTTCAACTCTCTCTTTTGATAATTAATAATTTATTGTATAGGAATTGATTTTGAACTCTCCTAGTGTCTAACTCAAGCAATCCTTGGAATATTGGATTTGTGAGCAACCACTTGAGTAGTAGGTGAAGAAAATTTGGGAACAAAGAAGGCTTTGAATCTGGAATAACCACTAATATATATATTTTGGATTGAGAACTGTCATAATAACACTGTACAAGAGGGTCATTTCGAAGTTTAGAAATAATGAGGGTTGGTTAGAGGAAATAAATTGTAATATAGGGGTTATTCAAAGTTGTCATTTGTGAACAATTCGATAAACTTGTGCAAGAAAAGATGCTGCTCTTTTCGACATTGTTGATAAAGGCTCCTCATTATTAGTTGATTGAGTTTTAATTTGCCCACGATCATCTGAAGAAATGATGTCTTATTATTCTTGAACATATGTTCCTGATGGCACATGGAGACCTGAGGGAATTCTAGTTGCACATCTTCAAGAGCATCATTTAGCTGTCAATGATATTTTCGTTTCACATGATCACAACTTTTTGTAATTGCCTCAAATGATTGTATAGTTAAAATATGGGACAATCATAGAATAGAAAAGACATATCTTTCCATTCACGGTTCAAGATTAACTTATTCTCTAAATGATGGCCGATCATTGGATGTCACAATGTTTGTGGGTGAATCTCAAGTTTCTATGGCATCAAGAATAGGCATCATCAATGTATTTTTGGTTGATTACGTACCAAGGGGAGGGGGCAGTGTTGAGACTTGAGATATTATGGAATTTTAGACATTAAGAAGAAAGATACCTGAGGAGGAGCAGTTGGGTGTGCCTTAATGGGCTCTGTTATCGCACAATTTGTACTAGCCCAAATCCCAAGGCAAGTGGATACAAAATTGGCATAACTGGGAGTGACCTATCACTGTCACCTTAATAGGAAACCCCTTTCTATTTAGGAGTATGTCACAATACCCTAGGGGAGATGTCCCTAGTGACCTGAGGGTTTGAGAAGGCTAAGGAAAATGATACAATAAAGTCCCTCCCCTCTCACAAGTCACTCAAGTCAAAAAGTTCTTTGTGTTTTATTAGAGATGAAGAAAAAGAGTAATATTGTGTACCTGCCCATAACAAGACAACAAAGAGAAAAAGGGCACTTTCCAAGTACCAAAATGATATTAATGCTTCATAAGACAATGAACTCTTTAAAAATAGACTAGCTTATATAAAATTGTAGCAGTATAACAATTTATAACAACAATGATAAATTTGTAACAACCACAATAATTATGCTTCAAAATGCTTGAGAAAAGACTTGAAATAATAACTTTAACTAGGCAAATTGATATTAGATAGTCACAAGCAATTTTAGCAATGTCTAGCTAGCATAACATGTCACTTTTAGGGTCCATTTGCTGCTGTTAGATGGCTGTAGCAATTGTTTGCAACAACATCAAGTTAGTTAGTTAATTTGGGTAATCTAAGGTTAGTAGAAGTTAGTAAATTCTCCAAGGAAGATGGTTTTGAAAGTTGTTTGATCAATCAATCACTTGTAGTGTGTAGACTAGTGCCTTTTAGGGTAATGGAGTCAATGAAAACATAAATAACTCTTAGAGGAAAATAACAATGATAATACTTAGTCAAAGGAGATGGAGAATATGAGAGAGGTGTTGGTAGCCCAAGGCCTTAAACATCCAAGTCCTAGAGATAATTGCTAGAAATTAAGGAAACTTAGGCCCTAGCGATTTCTTTTTTCCTTAGACAATTTGAAATAAAATATGCAATAGGCAGTGAAGTAGGGTTACTAGAGTGCCACAATGGTAGGTATATAGTATCTACTTCTTTGATAAGGTGCTTTATTGAGGAATTTAAACAAGTGGAAAATTATAGAGAAAAAGAGAATAACATATGTCTTTCTCCTACGGTTTCAAGCAAGCAATTTCATAATCTTTGATATGAAACAAGTAAATTCACCATAAGCATTCCTTCAGAATAAAGAAATGCATATTTTCTACTTACTTCACAAATAATAATCAATCTTAAACCCTAGTTTAAAATCCTCCACAATGAAAATAGCCAAGAAACACCAAAAATAGCCTCCAAGAAGTGTGCCTAAAATTTCACCAATAACCCTTGAAAAGGGTGGAAATTTTAGACTGCACCACTTGTGTGATGAGTCACGATGATAAAATGAGATAAATTTATCTCTATTTATACAATAAATATGACCTTTAATTAAAATTAGGTCATCAAAAGGCCGACATGGCCAAATTACATAAAAAATCCAGTTTTTACACAAATTCAAATAGTTAAACCCTAAAATCACATTTAAAGGTGACATTGAGCCCTCAAGGTGGAATGTTGGGCTCCAAAAGCAGGATGTTTGGCCTCCAAAGGCCCTGGATGATGCCACATATGCCAACAAGCACACAACTATTGTCATAACTGCAAACCCTAGCTCTGGATGACATCAAGGTCAACATGATGATGTCATGTGCCCTCAAGGGTCAATGTCCAAGTGGAAAGGACAAGCCCCCCTGGGTCTAGGTCTTCCAGAGTGTCCCTAGTGCAACATCCTTCTTTCTTCTTGGTGAAAGCCTATGGTTTCTCTTCCCCCCCCGGTGGGGTCACAAAATCCATCTATTTGGATTTTAATCCCATGGAGGTCTGACCTAATCATTCCCCCATATGTACCTATCCACCGGGAAAAGTCTTGGAGAAAAAACAAGTACGCCCTCCAAGGGATCATAAGTCACAGGTATCATAGAAATTTCAATCACATATAATAATCAAATTACCCAAACATGTGCATCAAACCCCACTTTACCTAGATAAATGCTCAAAGATGTTATGCAGTTTAATAAGTCAGGTTTGGAGAAGGTCTCAGGATGTCCTATTGGGCTATTTCTTCTTAAGTTAGGGGTGTTTCCCAGGTGAGAACCAATCTAGGTCATGTAAGTGTGTGTGAAGTGGCATATGGGAAACATTTGGGCAAAGGGTGCAGTGATAATGAGGAAATGTAGGTCTTGACCATTGGTGCCTCTGTAGAGGGCGAGCTGCACCTTATCATGGATTCCATTGTTTCCTAGCCCATTCAATGCCTTTTATTCTTAGTCTTATTGCTTTTGATTTTATTTTCAAGGGAAAATATGGGGGACACTGTCCTGGCATGGTGACCATAGGTGACAACGTTACCCACAAGCATTTCACAGAAATGAGAAGACTGGCTCGTGATGAGACCCCCTTTCTCTTGGCTATGCCACCAAGAGCCACTACCCTGGTTTGGTGACCAGATAGATGGTAGTATCATAGCGCTACATGCCCATGGACCTAATATACTGTCTCATGATGATACCTCCCATCCACCAACTAGTACCTTGAGTTTGATTTATCTTATGGGTCCCCTTTTCTTACTGAGAAGCCTTTTATTTCTTTCTCAGAAATTCCTGGGCGAATCATCTCAAAGGTTTCATCTTGGATTTTAACTCTTGCCAGCTACTTTTACCCTCTAGGCCTTTAGCCCCTTCTTCCCACAAGGCAAGGTACAACCCTTCCTAGCATGGCAAACCCAATGCCCGAACCAAGGTGGGGGGGGATGAGAGGAGTAATGATGGAAAGTGGTAAGCATGGAAGAAATGGATCATGAACTTTCATAGACTCACCTAGTGGAAACTCATCCTAAAGGGGAATCAACTTACTAGGGAATTATGTCACCTTCCCAAGTATGAACAAGTTAAAGAGCATAATTTCCAATAAAATGTTATGCAATGAAGGAGAATTTAGTGCAACATATTCAAGTGCTTCAAAAATAAGAGGGACACATACCATGATACCCAGACTCATTACCTCATGGAGCAAGACTTACTGCTACTTCAGGACTAGGCTGGTTGTTATAGCAAGATTTGGATCACCCTATGCAATCTTGCACAGAGGGCCTTTTTCTATTTCCATATGCAAAATTTTCACCCTGTTTTGCAAATCCCAAAGCTAAAAAGTACATTTTTTCCACATATACACACCTTGCCTACTATACAACATGCGTATATGTAGGTTGCACCACTACAACCCATGTACAACGGGATTTGTGCACAAAAATGAAAAATGGTGTCGGGTTTCCATGTCACGACAGGAGATCAATGATTCTTGGTCTTCCATATACTGGAGACGTTCCGACTCAGCCCTTCATTTCCATTTGAAGGCTATAAATGGGACAATTCTGAGCTATGGAAAAGAGGAGAAA
>JASDQU010683045.1:73030-108455 GCA_032191745.1 Picea mariana
TACCCATTTATTATATCTAACTACCATAGTGGGCCTTATTTAATAATATAGTGGACCTAGTCCACCTTACATTGAATGGCCTCCACTATTATCACTATGGGCCCTCTGGGCCCCCCCACTACCTCTCTAGCTACCTTACACTCTCTTACATAAAATTTACTTTGGTGGAGGATTAAAGTGGTGGAGGCCCAACTGGAAGGAACTTAGTTTCTCGGTTCTGAACCATGCCGACACATAAGTATGTAAAATTTTCAATTCTACTGATCATATATTAATAGCAATACTCTTTTCCCGTCCAATTGATATCATGCAAATATTTGAATTATTATTCCATGGGCGTATTTGTTATGTATATGAATGGATTATGCTATTGAATGTGCTAACATCATATATTATCACCATATGCTTGCTTTGCTTGGTTGTTGAGGACTAGTTATAGGTATATTTCTTTGACTCAAGTGCTCAACAGTTGACTTCATCGAATGTATGGAAAAGATAGGCCTTTTATCTTGTCTTGCTAGCATATTTGTTTATATAGCATACTTGAGAATAGAGTTGATTTCTGCAGTCATTTCCATCTGTTGTGGTTTACCCCTAGCCATAGAGAGATTTTCCTCATAACTGAATTGGCAACCATACTGGAGATTGGATCTTCTTTTTTCGGGGTTTGGAGTGTTTTTCTCCTTAGATTTCTCTCATTCATACTTCATTTCTTGTTGTATCATTGCTTGACAACCTATGTTCACTCCGGGTCTGAGTCTTTCAACCTTCTCCTTTTCCTAGTTGTGTTTTTGAAACATATATGCATGTTTTTGCTTGACATTCGTGTATATACACGTGCTTTCCTTTTGCAAGATGCATACATACGGGCTGTTTCCTTGAATAGTCGCGTACACAAACCTCTTGTGCTTGTTTGCTTGGTTTGGTGGTTGCTGGGTAGGTTTTGATGATTGCTGAGTCTTCTTGGGTTTTTGTAGTGACTGCTAAGTGTCTGTGGGATGACAAGAAACTTGTCTTGGGTTGAAGTTTTGGACGGTGTCTTTCTCATCATATTTTCATTTTGATTGTCCTTGTACATTGGGCTGGGTGTTTTTCTCCTTGGTATCCTGCTTGAGTTGTCTCTTTCTTTACAGAATAAAGTTTTTTTTATATCAAGCTGCTGTTTAGTCCATGCATTTTTATTTTTCCTATATTGAAATACAAAATATTAGGCATTTTACATTGATTGGCCTTTTGATATTTTGAGTCTTTGTCATTTAGTTTAGTGCATGTAAAGAAAGATTGCATTTTTATTTCAGAATTGCAGAGTTGAAATTTAAAATTGCATTGTTTTAAGAAGCATATCATTCATTGAAGATTGAAGTTAGGACTTTGCATTGTATTCATATTCACTTTACTTGTTGAGTCATAACATCATGAGTTTCACCACCGCACCTTTTTGAGTAAGCACGACCATTAAAATTAACACTATAATTTAAAATTGATTAGTAACGATTTTATTTTCTAGGGTGCACCAACTAGCTTGGGATTTAGTGCCTTGGAATAGGATTTTGTGAGTAAACTTCTCCAAGGCTATTAAATTAACATATGTGTCTGATTGAGGGAGTGGAGAAATCCATTGTATAATCAGTAATATCAGGAGGCTCCGCTTACACCGGAGTTAAACACGAGGTCGCGTGAAGTCGGTTGAAGGGATATCCCCCTGATACCTTCCTAGCATCAGAGATATTTCTGGGGATATATTCGTATCTGGGGATCTTTCTAATGCCATTACCTTCGTGAGAGGTGGTGCTTTCAAGGTTTAGGGATTTTCTACTCTTCCCATAAGGTGGACCTAACTTATGATTGTTCACTTGCGCATCGGTTATACTGTGGTTTATTAGTTTCTTGACTTAGGTACCACATAGGTTACTTGCATGGGTTATTCTGCAGGTACCCTGGGTCAGATAAGGGTCAAACAACACACAACCTTTATGGAGGATTACCTCTCTGGGGGGATCTGACCGACTAGTTTTTAAGCCCACGAGGGCCCTTATAACTGATTTTGTTACCTCCAATCTTTAGTAAGGAGTCTAAGGCCCCTCTTGGGTGAGACATACCTTCTTTAGGGAGGGAGGCCCCTTTAAACCACTTTACCCCATTTGTGTGCATATTAGCCATTTGATTATTTTTGGTGTGCTCTTTTATTACTAGTTGGCCTTAGGATTTTTTTTTATATATCGAGTCATTGTGGAGTCGGACCAGCTTCCCCGCCGGTCCCACCGCTTGTTAAATTTACCACTGGATTTTGAGTCTTTTCCTTCTAAAAGGCATAGATTTATTGGATGTGGTACACACACCTCCACTGATTAGACTTGTGAGTCTACAAGGATGAGTACTGAACTGAGTCATCAAAATACTGGGAGCCCTTCGACTCCCACACCTACTATAGTTAATGGCACCCCTTCGACTTCTACAACCACAATGGTTGTAGTGCCGAAGGCACCTATCATCACTCCTGCTCATCCTATAGTGAATTCTCAACCTATTTCCATGAACCCATTTGGGTCTCTTGGTCACTAACTGGGATATAATGTTCAGTCCATCCCTATGGCCTCCAGTCATTTTTCCTATGGTATGCCAAATTTTACTTCACAGTTTTCAAATGCCATCCGAGCTACTGGCCCTAATGATAGCATTGGACTTGGGGGCACCACTCCTCCTTATAATCCATTCTCATTTGGAGGCTCTCAGATCCCTCAAACAACTCCCACTATGTGAGGCATTCCCTCTTTTATCCTTGGGTCTAATCCTCTTGCTTATGGGTGGAGCAACCAACCTGGTAGACAAGCTTCAGCTCAAGTTCAATCCTATACCCTCACCTCTTCAGTGCCGATTCCAAACAAAACATTTGGCATGACAAATACACCTCTATCCTCCAAATTCACACCCAGAGGAGGTCAGTTTCATGCCTTGGGAAACCCCCAACCCGGAGCCTGTCTGACTGGGGGAAATTTTTATAACCCCCATCATAACATTCCTACTGGAATGATGCCCAACCAACCTCTTATGGATCAGCCTGGAGGAGGGTCTTACAATCCTGGACAGGGCCATGGTTCTTACCAGAACCCTGGATGGGCTGTGCTTCCCCAAACATAATCTTTCCAGAGAGCTTGGGGCCATATGTTTCAACCCCATCTCCCTTTTCTGGAAACGATCAATCTATCGGACTTGTCTAAATTGATGAATGACCCTATGTGTCATGATCCTACATGCCCCCCCTTCCCCACCAAGATTCCTTCGGACATTTAGAAATTCGAAGGTAAGAATGGCGAGGATCCTGGTGATCACATTACCACCTTTCACCTATGGTGCTCTTTGAATTCCCTTAATGACGATTCTATTCGGTTAAGATTATTTAAACACACCCTCATTGGGGTTGCTGCGAAATGGTATATAGAGCTACCTAGGGGGGAATATGGGACCTTTAGTTAGATGGTGCTAGTCTTCCTTAGCCACTTCCAATTGTTGGTTCATTATGATGTTGGCCTATAACTTCTGTCAACTTTACGCTAGGACACAAACACTCATATCTCGGATCACATCTAGGAGTGGAGTAGACAGAAGAGGTTGATTAAGACCTGCATACCCCCGACCTTTATTTTATAATGGTTCCTTAAGTATTTGCAGCCTCCTATCTCGAAGGATGTTTCCACTCATATCTTGGATCAAATCCAGGAGTGGCATAGATGGAAGAGGTTGTTTAATACCTGCATACACATAACCTTTCTTTTAGAATGGCTCCTTAAGTCTTTGCAGCCTCCTATCTCGAAGGATGTTGCTACATTCAGGGTTACATCCGAGGAAGAATCAATCTTCAAATCCCAATAGTTAGATCTTATATACGCTCAGTCTGGGATGTTATACCACATTCTTCTAGACACACGAGGTAAACCTATGACCCTAGACAAAATCCCAAACCTCATGCTGATGGCATTGTAGGCTCCGCAAATGTGAAATACACAGAATCGATGAAAATCCATTTGAAAGAGTTGTCTCTAAACCAATATGCAAGAGGGCCAACTTTGTTTGTGTCTTCCAATCCCACTTAGTCAGCAGATGTACATTCCGTGAAATCGTCAACCGGCCCAAATGGTAACCAACAACCAGGCGAGAATAAGATGAAAGGACGTAATATTAATCGTAAGCATGGGAAAAATAATAATAAACCCAAGGAAAATGGTAATAATGAGAAGACGAATAATAATGATGGAGAGGGCAAGAGATAAAGGCATATGGTGAAATTTCCATGTAATCTTTGTACAGACGATAATCTTACTCATTTATGCCCCAAACTTGCGGAAGGTATGAGGCTATTATCTCTGCCGCCCGCCATGCTGACGAATCCTTTCCCACATAACCAAAACTTGGCCTTGAGCTCCTCAAATGTTGGAAATGTGGCCAGTGGGAGTCTAAACCCACCATCACAAGATGGTGACCATTTGTGGATCAATATGGTCAATTATCAGGTTCATGTAGCCACCCTGTCTCACGATTATAGTTCCTCACAGGATATACTTGGTATAGAGTCTCCTCCTCCTCCTCCAGAGATGCCTTTGCAGATCAAAAAACCAGAGCCACCAACTCGTATTCTGAAAGAAGTACTCAACTTCTCTACTCACAATCCAAATGCTAGAGCTGCCCAAAATTACTCTATTGTTGAGGACCTGGGTCAAAACCCTTGTGCGATGTTAGCTCTGGAGGTACTCCAGACATGTCCTTCACAGAGGAATGCCTTGCTATATGCGTTAGGAGCTCTAGATCCCAGTGGCTCAAAAGTTATCAAGTTTGACGTCACAGATGTGAAGCCTCACTTTCCTTACCATGTGGCATTCAAAATCCACGTGGGTTATTTGAAGTATACCATCAAATGCATGGTTGTTGATGAAGGCACTACTACATGTGTGATGTCCCTGATATGTTGGAAATCTCTCGGCTCTCCAACTCTTTCTCAATCACCAACCATGTTCACTGATTTTGATGGTTGTTCCTTTCACCCTCACAGTATTCTTCCTGCATTTTTGGTCCAGTTAGGTGGGAAGATGGTAGAGGTGGATGTCGAGGTGGTTGATGCGCCCCTCGATTATAACTTACTGCTAGGACGTAATTGGATTTATGCTATGATTTCCATCATATCGTCTGTCTTTCGTACTCTTTGTCTTCCTTACGATGGGAAGATCATGATGATCAACTAGTTATCCTTTGCATATGCTAGCCCCAATGCATCTGTTGGACCGTCGATCCCCATGGTCAACAATTCTCAGTTGACAACTAAGAATATCAGTGTCAGAATGTATTCATCCCTTATGGGTACCTTCAACTTCATGGCACTGATTCACCATGTTTACGCCATGTCTAGTAGGCCCGTTTCGACAGAGAGGTCCATACATTTATGCACTTCCTATTTTAATGATCCTTGGACCCTACCTTCCTTGAATTCATCTTGTGAAGGTCATTCACATGCTGGAATGGCCATGCCACTATCGACAACAAAGATTGCATATCAATATGTTCTTGACTCTTTCACCGATCCCAATCCTATTACCTTGCTGACGGACGGGGAGGAACCTGTTCTTAAGCCTGTGTGGGCCACTTCATTATCTCTTTCACATGACTACCTCGATGAGACTTTTCCCTTAGATGAAGCTATCATCGAAGCCATGAATGGTTCTGAAAAACCTTGGGATGATATGCATCATCGCTCTTGTTTTCTCCCAGAGTTTTCTAGAATCAAACAAGATGACTTTCGATCTACTTTAAGTGAGATAGTTGGTCACCCCATAGTTCCACTTGATACACATGACATTTATGCTGAAGGAAATATGGAGAGTATCTCTCCTACCATCACGATCAATATCTATCGTACCCCTGGCAAGATTGAAAATGTACATATCAGTGCAGATTGTTTGCCAGTAGAAATTCTGATCTACACCGAACTCTTCAAGGAATTCCGAGCTGTATTTGCTTGGTCATATGAAGAGATGCCAGGAATAGACCCTCATATTATTGAGCATGATATTAGAACTTATCTGGATGCTAAGCCTATTCAAAAACATCTTAGAGCTGTCAATCCTGGGATGACCCCTGCTATTAAGGAAGAGGTAGAGAGACTGCTTAACATTGGCTTCATCTACCTGGTTCCCTTGATTGAATGGGTATCCAATCCTGTTACTGTGAATAAAAATCAAGGAACCATCTGTGTATGCATGGAATTTTATGATCTGAACAAAGCCTGTGCCTAAAGACAACTTCTCAACACCTTTCATCAATCATATTCTCGAGGAGTGTGCGAGAAGCAAAGTGTTTTCTTTTATGGACAGATTTTCAGGGTAAAACCAAATTCAAATTAAACCCGAGGATCAACATGTAAGATAAAATTTATTTTTCCTTGGGGTACTTTCACATATCGAAAGATGCCTTCTGGCCTTAGAAACATCGGGGAAACCTTCCAAGGTGCTATGACCTTCGCATTCCATGATCTTAAGCATATAGTCGAAGCTTATCTTGACGATCTTGCTGCTGACTCTTGTAAGAGAGTGGATCACTCTAAGCACCTTCGGCTAGTTTTTGAAAGATGTCGTCATTATAGAATTTGGTTGAACCCTCATAAGTGCATCTTTTGCGTTAGGTCTGGACGTATTTTTGGATTTTCAGTATCTGAGACTGGTATCATGGTAGATCCGCTAAAGATTGAGGCAATTCTTCAATTGCCTACCCCCCACACTATTCGACAACTTCAAGGTTTACAGGGGAAAGATAACTTTTTACGTCGTTTTATAGTAAACTATGCCAATATTACTAAGGGTTTCATGCGTCTTTTAAATAAGGACACCCCTTTTATCTGGGATGAGCAAGCCCATGAATCCTTCGATGCTTTGAAGAAAACCTTGGTATTGATGCCTCTATTGAAGTCTCTTGACTACAGTAGGGATTACTTTCTTTATGTTGCCACGTTCGAGGAGACGATTGATATGGTTTTGGTTTAGGAGGATGATGAGCTCTGCGAGCACTTCATCTACTATCTTAGTTGAAACTTAGTCGGTCCTAAACTCAATTGTTCTCACGTTGAAAAGATAGCTTTGGTTTCCATTCATGCAGTCCAACATTTACTACATTATATATTGATTTGGAAGACTACTATGGTTGTTGATGTCAATCCATTTCAATATGTCCTTAACAAACATATCATAGGGGGAAAATATAATAAATGGATTGTCATTTTACAAGAATTTGAACTTGATTTCGCTTCTACGAAATCCAAGAAATCACTAGTCTTTGCAGAGTTAATATCTGACTTCCCACGATTGGATGAGGATTTTATCCATGTTGATTCTTTTGTGGATGAACACATTTTTCTTGTCTCATTGTCCGACCCCTAGTATGGAGACATTGTTCTCCATCATCAAACTTTGAAGTCCCCTCAGCATCTCTTGTGAGATGACCGACGACGTGTATGATACCAAGCTAATATTTACACTACATCGGTGACACTTTGTATCGTCGAGGAATAGACAATATCCTGCATCGTTGTTTAAGTCACGAAGAATCCGAGTCAGTTATAAATGATTTCCACAATGGGGCTTGTGGTGGTCATCTATCCGAGCTTGCGACAACCCAAAAAATTTTGCGAGCCGGTTATTTCTGGACTTCTATCTTTAAAGATTGTGTTGAAGTGGTTAAGAAGTGTCACCCCTGCTAGGTGTTCACTTGGAATATACAAATGAATCCAACCCCTCTTCACCCAGTCATTACCGTCAGTCCCTTCACCAAGTGGGGGGTGGACTTTGTGGATTGCAACCCAACTTCACCTGGGGGGAATCAACACATTATCATGGTCGTAGACTACTTTACTAAGTGGGCCAAAGCCATGCCTGCAGACAAATCCGATGGGAATACTGTTGCCTTCTTCGTATTCAATCAAATTATCTCCAGATTCGGTATCCCAAGTGAGATTGTCACTGATCATGGTAGTCACTTTTAGAATGAAATGATGGAAAAGCTAGCATCCAAGATGGGGTTTAAGCATGATCATTCTTACCCTTACTACCCATAGGAAAATGGACAGGTAGAGGTTGTCAAAAATTCTCTCAAGACCATTTTGCAGAAAACTGTCAACCAAAGTAAATCTGACTGGCATATTATGCTATATCCCACACTCTGGGCATACCGAACCTTGGTCAAGTCATGGCAAGGTCTAGTATGATAAGTCTGTCTATCCTCAATTGTACACTGAGGGTGACTTGGTCCTTTTATATGATCAAGCCAAAGAACCGTTGGGGGAAGGCAAGTTCAAACCCATGTGGCACAGTCCCTATATCGTGTGATGTGTCTTAGAAAAAGGAGCCTATGAGTTAGAATATTGTGAAGGGAATATGTTGGCCAAGCCCAGGAATGGGATCTACTTGAAAACATATTATGCTTGAGCCCCAAGATTGGGTGTAACTCTTTGTATACTAATGTAATTTAGTATATATATTTTTTCCCTTTAATTTTTTCTTTATCTTGCTTATCGAGTTTTCCCTTGGTTGGCAGATGCCAACGTAGTCTTTAGTTTACTTAGGATTTGCAGACGGAACTAGTCATCATACATGGAACTTGGCTTCCACCTCTTGGGTGTTTTACTCACCCAAGGATCTACTGGTGTCTTCAGGAGGCGTATGCCTAGGGCCATCCATGAATAATGTGGCCAAATATAGCGCCGTTATAGAACTTTTGCGCGATTCTATCTCACATGGTATTCGCTCTTTAGAGGTTCTCCTGGATTCCCAGTTAGTAGTATGTTAGTTGAACGACAATTACCGCATGCATGATCCTACTTTACTACGATGATTCCTACGGGTACATATTTTAGAATGAAAGTTTGATTTTATTACTTATCATCACATACCTAGGAGTTCTAATTATGTATCCTTTTCTTATGATAATTTCATTTTAGATTGGCATTTGACACATAACTAAAGCAAAGAAAACCATCTCATCAATGTACACATTGTAATATAAGTAAAGATGAAGATCCCTGTTTTATATATATTTCAAAAAATATGATGTTTATAGTACAAAATTGGGGCCAAGACCCTCAATACACATATACAACCGATAATACAAAATCCATGACATCTACGCCTGTGGCGTCAGATGTGTGTCATGATAAAAAAATATGATGTTTTCGAGACGCCGAAAGAGTCACACCCAATCTCTGGGAACTCCAACCACTTTCTAGTACATGGCCTTCGGTAGATCCTCTACCTGAACCATCTAAATCCTATGTGTCAAACGAGACAGGTTTCCCTGCATGTTTTGAAGAACTCTCTCTACTTCTCCTCCCGCTGCCTCATCTCCCCAGTGCCTCCGACGATGTCGTGGAAGCCCGTCTGGCCATTGTGGACCTACGTCTGTGTCACACAAGTGTCTAGTTAGTACTTAAGCATCATCCAAAAATATTTTTGTTTTACTATACAAAAATACAAAAAAATGAAATATTTAAAAACATTGACATACCTATGTCCCCGTAGGCGGTCCCTGGTGGCAGTGGCATGTCAGGTTCCCCTCTGAAGTTGATCCCTGCATAGGGKTAGTCATCCAAATAAATGACCTGTCACCTCCACCAGTAAAAGAAATCATCGTTGTAGGGTGTGGACACCCTACCTCCCCCCCACCATCTCATTACTTCGGTCCACCATGCCATGGTTGGATCGCGAGGTCCTCTCGGAATGATCTCAACTCTAGGTCCCAAACTTGGAACCCGCTCGAAGAAAAATCTACACAAGATAGAGGCAAACTCAAAGTTCCTCTTACCACCCTGTTTTCACTCTGTCAACTGGCTCTTCATATTATCCAGTAGTGAGGTACACCAATCATATACCGTGGGTCTCAAGCACTCTACAAACTAGAACATGAGCGGCCTCGATGCTTGGTGCAACGAAGCTGATCCTGTGATCCTGGTCAAAATGAGGACAGTAATATTGAGGCTGAGATTGTTTATCACTTAGATGGGGAGTTGACTCCCGACCTTCTCAGTCCTAGATACATAATGAGTGTCTATGTACTCCTCTATCTTCATACCGCTCCCAGTTCTTCTGGATTTAAGGTTTACCACCTCACCCTGACGTGATAACCCATTCAAAAATTATATATCCTCGACTTCAATCCTCAATGGTTTCCCATCGAGGTTGWATCTCTCACTGTCAGGATCCCAGTAACCCACAAGCAACTCAAGCAACCTCACCTGGGCCCTCATCCCTTTGAGTGCCAAAAATTTGTAAAACCCGCATCTTTTCAAGGTCATTTGGGCCCCCAGMTCTCTTTCCACATCAACATCTACTTCCTCATGTTCCCTTTCCCTCCATTCTAGCACCATCCTGCTAGAGAAACATCAATTTTTGAGTTAGAAACCATAAAAAACCTTGTTTATGGAATTTTACGTGGACTGCAACATTCACAGTCGCGTATAGGGTTAAGTACACACATCCTGTATTTTATATAGTTGCATATAACTGCTCGTATATGCGACCCGATGAGTGGTAGCCCACGTACACCAAAATAACCAATTTGTGCCTTAATTAAATCAAAATTTGAAACCTAATTAAAAAGTGTAATCCACTATAAAGGAATATGAGGGGAAGATGAATTACCTAGTCCAGACGGTCTCTGATTCTGTCACCTGATGCTCCCACAATCACCATTTGAAGATCGAAGGTAATTTGGTCCAGTTTTCACTATTTGGGTAAAAAGTTAAAATGACATAGTAAATTTTGGTTTTGTTACTATTTATAGCTATTTTTACCCACTTTCTATAGTTTCAAATCATTTTTTCACCTAATGGACTAATACAACAGTGGATTGAGTTGGTTTTTTTAGTTTTCACCAGGGATTCTTGCGGATTTCAATGTTAAGTTGACCATTCGTAACCACGGACATGTATTTTTGCTACCCAACATATAGGATAGGTATCCATTCCATCATGCACATTTGCATTGTCCTATAACCGTGACTCATATGCCTTAGGTATGAACCCATTTATTGTGACGCAAAACCTTCCATCTACTACAAGACGTGTCGTTATCAAGTGGTAGAGACTTACCAAACATGGGTACCCTAGTTAGATCCTTTGCTCCATTTGGTGCCCATGCAGAGATTTTTTCCATAGGACCAAGAGTCCCTTATAGATAATACATGAATTTATGATGAGCCTCATTTCTCACTCATAAACATGCTGCCCTAGACCTAGAGGAATCCCAATTGAGTTTGATTTAAGCTCTTCTTCGACTCGTTTTCAAAAAGAGAAAATATTGCTGAGTGAACTTGTCTCTTTCACACTTGTAAATTGGATTTGAAAGGACATCTATTTGGTACAAGTTTATCCCTTTTTCACATCAAATGGACTACGATTATGAACAAGGACATTTTTTGGCATTAATTTATGATTGCATCTCATGCCCTTTCTTGCAGTATTGAGCCTATAGTTAGTTCTCGCTTTGTGTTATAAACCATTTGCGTCAGCAGTTTTGCATCCTCAACCAAGTAGAGCCTCGTTTATATCCTTCACAATTTGACACCCTATACACATGAGAGAAAATTTCCCCGAGTGTCCATCTCCCGCATGCATCTCCTTACATTGAGCACAGGTATGTTCCACTGCTAGAACTAGTTTTTCTTACTTGCCACACTTGTTTCCTCCTCTGTATCATAGCATTCATTTGTCTATGAAAAAACAAAAAAGGACGGGTGGGAAGGGAGTATTATCTTATATTGGCAGCAATCGTGTCACCTTTGAACATAGCACAAATTTATTGAGTCCATTTGTCATCATAATTTTGGGTTTAACATGGCCTTAGGAAGTTGAGTTCGTTATAAAGAGTTTTCTCCCCTGACTGGTTACTCTTCATGTCCCTCTGGAGAATTTCATTGATGCCTCCTACATATCATGGTTTCATCATTGAGTCTATGCTGCCAGAGTCTTCCATATGTCTCATGATCTTGTTCAAAGGATGTCTATCAACCTATGTCAACCATTTCTCAGAACTCTTGACTTTGCATGTCGGACATACCCTCAGTTTGTCTCATAATCATATTATACTGTAGTCCTATCATGCACCCTGGTCCTACTTTCCTCATTGGTATTTAACCTTGAACCCAACAATCGACATTGCATCATTGGTCATTGAATGGGTGGTTTCCCTTGTGTTCGACGACAAGACATCTATTCACACATTGGGATTTGTGTAGTGTCTTGGATGCCTATAGCCTTATTGGTGGTTTCCTCGCCTTTGTCAATAGTTTTCCTCATTGGATGCTATTTAGAGGGTATTTTTCGTGTCCCTCTTTCACTTGGCACACGTGAAAGACGCACAGGGTCATTGGTTTGTGAACATGTTATTCATCCGATTTCCTCCAAATCATGAAGATCCTGATTTGTACCTCGTGTTGAATGATGAGAGATGCCTTAATGCTCTCCTTTCAATGTGTCTCATTCCATCAACTTCATCTCATCTATTTTGGAAACGAGACCTAGATTCCTATGAGTACCTTGAGGCTTATAGTCATTAGTGGTAGGTTCTCTCACCATCGACAGTTGGGAATACATCAATGTCCCCTGATCGATGGATTATTCAAGTGTTTGACCCCGACTCCTTTTTTCACACTTGTAAGAATGTACTCGGTGCCTTGATAACTAATTTCATCATCGATAGGATGTCTTGCATTTTTTAACGGTATACCTCAATGACCAGTAATCAAACGATGTCTCATTATGTTTGACCTCAACTCCTTTATTCACATGATGTAGACTTGCACCTTTGGTGGATTGTGTAGAAGACTTGAAGACATCAGTATGTAGCCGCAAATTTCATGAGATGTTGCTTCCTTTTCATTGGACCAATACCTATATGAATTCAGTGATCATGGGAGATCATATTGTACTCCATTGTATACAAATATCTTCAGATTGATTTTTGAGACCGGTTCTATTGAGCCTTATTCATGACTATGACATCCTTTGGCATGTAACCTCACTTGTATTTTCCTATTCATGGCCACAGATAGTTGTTTGGTATATTTTCACATGGATCTGCAGTGTAATTCCAATTGGCATCCATGTATGCAAAGTCAATATAGATTGAAATGATCAACTAGTTCTTCCAGCTAGTTCCCCATCACTCCACTTCTGGGTTTTTATAATGTATTTTGACCATCGCATATAATCCTCTGACCTCACATATTAGGGGGCATCTGTTATAGAAATATTTGCCTCACCCTATGCAATCTTGCACAGAGGGCCTTTTTCCATTTCCCTATGTAGACTTTTCATCCCCTTTTGCAAATCCAAAAGATAAAAATACATTTTTTCCACATATACACACCTTCCCTACTATACAACATGCGTATACGTAGGTTGCTTCACTACATCCTGCGTACATCAGGATTTGTGCCCAAACATGAAAAAATGGTGTCGGGTTTCCATGTCACGACAAGAGATCAATGATCCTTGGCATTCCATATACTAGAAACGTTTTGAATCGACCCTTCAGTTCCATTTGAAGGCTATAAATGGGCCAATTCCGAGCTATGGAAAAGAGGAGAAAGAATTAAACTTTGAGAGAAAAGTTACTCTGGAGGAATTATTCACTTCACAATTGAATCTGCATCCCTTCATCCTTTAAGTTTGAACATAGTGTTCATCCCCCAAGCTCTTCCCCTATTGAGTGAGAACACTATTGTCTCTCTTACATGAGCTTTCCTTTGGTGGAGGATTGAAGTGGTGGAGGCCCAGCTGGGAAAAACTAAGTTTCTCAGTTCCGAACCATGCCGACGTGGAAGTCTGTAACTTTTTCACTTCTGCTGATCATATATTAATAGAAATATTCCTTTCCCGTCCAATTGATATCTTGAAAATATTTGAATTATTATTCCATGGGTGCATTTGTTATGTATATTAATGGATTATGCTATTTAATGTGCTAACATCATATATTATCACCATATGCTTGCTTTGCTTGATTGTTGAGGACTAGTTGCAGGTATATTGCTTTGAGTCAAGTGCTCAATGGGGGACTTCATTGAACGTCTGGACAAGGTAGGAATTTTATCTTGTCTTGCTATCATATTTGTTTATATAGCATACTTGAGAATATAGTTGATTTCTGTAGTCATTTCCATCTGTTGTGGTTTACCCCTAGCCATAGAGAGATTTTCCTCGTCACAAAAAGAAAACATATTCTTCTATATTTGTGGCAGCTTCTCCTATATCTTGTTCACCTCTTGGATTGTTGCCTGAAACCGTGAACTTGGATTAACCAACCATTCATTTATTTTAAGTAAATCAATCTGGCTCATCTCTTGGATGGCCGCATGAGTGTTTTCCTTGTTCTTTCTGGAGATTTGTTGGTTCATTTCTATCTCAATCTTCCCCAAGGCCTATGAGATATTATTCCCTTCGAACTCAATCAAATTTTTGTTTAATGAAGACAACGCCTCTAGACAAGCCCCTTTTACATCTCTGACAAGTTTCTTTCCTTCTTCCAGATTTGTTTCCCAGGCTTTTAGGGCCATTTCACCTCTTACTTGTTCAGAATGAGAGAGAAGGGTAAGCCCATAGGTATTATCTCTTTGCATCCATATGAGAACTTCTTGAAACTTAGATTGGGCTGATCAGGCCTATTTTTCCTTGAAATAAATATATTTTATGGAAAAGTCTACTACCTAATAGCATTTCTGGATGGCATCTACTTTTAGATAGAGTTCTTGCTAGGCAACTTCCAACCTCTAATTTATTTATGATGCTTGTGCTTTGAAGGCCAAAATGTGTATCATTGTGTTCTCTGTTAGGGTCAGTTTGGCCTGCAGCTGCTCAATCAAGTTTTCATGCTAAGTGATCAGTCCTTTGCTTGTCTGTGAACTTTGGTAGAGAAACTCAAGGTTATCCTGTAGCTGTTTAATTTGCTGCTGATCACTAGCCCTGATTTTCTCAAAGTCTTGGTTCATCCTGCTTTTGATAGTCTTCTCTATACTATATATCTAATTTTGTAATTGTTCTAATAAGAGGAACTTCTGTCACATTTTTTTCGGTGAAATTGTACACTGACCATTTATTGGCAATGGTAAAAGCTCCTAACAAACCTGCAACTTCTTTTGAAAACTATGGACCATCATGGTCTTTCCCGTCATACACCAGTATTTTCCTTTTAGTGATAACTCCATCCTTTTGGTGAGATTCTCTCTTCATGATGGCTTTTCGTTTCTTACTAAAGAAGAAATCTGAGGGAGGCATCTCTTTGGGAAAGATAGGAGTAAGATCACCTAAAAAAGTGAGTTCGGAACTAGTATTTCTGAAGCTTGTCTGTAAAGGGGTTAATGATGCAATGGGAGAAGCAATTTATGTGAAATAATCCCTTCTCACCCATCTTTTGTTTTTCATAGTCAAATGAATGCTATGATACAGAGGAGGAAATGAGTGTCGCAAATAAGCAAAACTAGTTCCAGCAGTGGAACATACCTCTACTCAAAGCAAGGAGGTGAATTTAGGAGATGCACACTCAAGGGAATGTTTCCTCCTGGGTAGAGGGTGTCAAGCTGCAAAGGATATAAACAAGGCTCTACTTGGTTGAGGATGCAAAATGCTGAGGTAAACGACTTAAAACGTAAAAGAGAGAACCAGAAATAGGCTCAATATTGCAAGCAAGGGCATTAGATGCAATCACAACTTAACGCCAAAAAATGTCCTTTTTTGTAATCTTAGTCTACTTGGTTTGAAAAAGGGATAAAATTTCACCAAATAGACGTCCATTCGAATCCAATTTACGAGTGTGAAAGAGACAAGTTCAATCGACAATCTTTTCGCTTTTTGAAAATGAGTCTGAAAAGAGCTTAAATCAAACTCACTTGGGAGTCCTCTAGGTATAGGTTAGCATGTTTATGAGTGAGAAACGAGGTTTAACATAAATTCATGTATTATCTATAAGGGAATATCGATCCTATGGAAAAAATCTTTGCATGGGCACCGAATGAAGCACAGGATCTAACTAGGGTACCCATGTTTGGTAAGTCTCTACCATTCGATAACGACACTTCTAGTAGTAGAAAGAAGGTTCTGTGTTGCTATAAAATGGGTTCGTACCTAAGGTATATGAGTGACAGTTATAGGACAATGCAATTGTACATGATAAAATGGATACCTATCCTATATGTTGGGTAGCGAAAATACCTGTCCAAAGTTACGAATAGGCGACATAACCTGAAAACCGCCAAAATCCCTGGGTAAAAATACGAAAACCAACTCAATCCATTGCCGTATTAGCCCATTTAGGCCAAAATGTTGTCCAAAACTATGCAAAGTGGGTAAAAATTTCTTATAAATAGTAAAAAAACCAAATTTACTATACCATTTGTATGTTTTACCCAAATAGTGGATTTTGGACTAAATTACCTCCAAACTCCAACTAGTGATTGCGGGAACTACGAGTGATGGAATTTATGACCGTCTGGACCTGGTAATACCTCTTCCTCTCCTATTTATTTTCCATGTGTTATTACTTATATTGATTCTAAGGCTCAAAGAATAATGTCGGGAATCAAATATTTTAAATGAAATGTTTTTATGAGTGCTTTTTTCTACCTTTAGTTTTTGAGAAATAATCTTTAAATGAAATTAATAATAAGAAAGTACAAAGGTTTTATCTCATTATCTAAGTCACAATTATAATGTCAAATGATGTAGAAAGATTTACAAAACTGTTAAACAAAGTCAGGTATCAATTATAGATAAGTCTCACCTTGTTTGCAGTAGATGAAACGTAGAAGATGCACCCTTGAACATGATATAAAATGAAGTAATTCACAGAGATCACAGGTATTGTTTTACTCACAGTAATAATAGAGGAAAAGTTGTTTACTAAATGAAATCCTGGTATAATATGATCACAATAGATGTAGTACTAAATTGCAATCAATCCCTCTTCAAGAATTACAGAAAGAAATTTAGAGAAATGGAAACACAGAGGGAACACATAACTCAAATTGAACGAAACTTAGAATCGTTGTTTGCACTTGTATTAATACTCAAAAAGAGTTTCTCTATTACATTAAGCAAGAAGCAACCTCAAATAGATCTTAAATATATCTATTGATACAAAATTTGTCACAACTGAAAACCGTTGGACTTCCCACAATGCATCACTAAAAATAGAATACATCCGAATAAAATAATAGTATGAAAATATTATTGAGTTTTGTTGGTGCTTCCTCTATCTCTTTGTCTGCTTGCAGATGCGCTCACTTTCCTTTGATCTTTGCACTAAGTACACATGTCATTAAGGACACCCCAATCATTTGGATTATTGTCTTGGCCATTTGATCTCGTTGCAATCTGTCCCTTGGGGTGTGTTCAGTGGGGCAAGGAATTGCAGTTGAAATCACGGAGGGGATAATTAGATGAATAACTTATCATTGGCTTGTTAAGGGATGGATAACGGTTACAGGGAAGAGTAATTTTCCATGAAAACAATTATGGGGGAACAAGTGTCCAATGAGGAGGTGGGATGAGTGGATGAAAGAATGTAGGTGGTAGGGATAGACATGGTAAGTGAATTTTGGAGGGTGAAAGGTAGAGTGGGTGGAGAAGGTGGACACTGTGCATGCTTTATCACTTTCTCCCAGCTACACTTTGATTTCCCTGTTCAATGCATTGGGTGCACCTTTCCATCAATGCTACCATGAATCTTGAAGGCTCAATCCTTTCATTCAGTTCAAAAGAAAACATCTTCTTCTATATTTTTGGCAGATTCTCCTGGATCTTGTTCACCTCTTTGATTGTGGACTGAAACTGTGAACTTGGATTAACTAACCATTCATTTATTTTAATAAAATCAATCTGTCTCATCTCTTGGATGGCCGCTTGCGTGTTTTCCTTGTTCTTTTTGGAGCTTTATTAGTTAATTTCTATCTCAATCTTCCCCAAGGCCTCTGAGATATTATTCCCTTCGAACTCAATCAAATTTTTGTTTAATGAAGACAATGCCTCTAGACAAGCCTCTTTTACATCTCTGGCAAGTTTCTTGCCTTCTTCCAGATTTGTTTCCTAGGATTTTAGGGCCATTTCGCCTCTTACTTGTTCAGAATGAGAGAGAAGGGTAAGACCATAGGTATTATCTCTCTGCATCCATATGAGAACTTCTTGAAACTTAGACTGGGATGAGCATGCCTCTTTTTCCTTGACATAAATATATTTTAGGGAAAGGTCTACTGCCTGATAGCATTTCTGGATGGAATCTACTTTTAGATATAGTTCTTGCTAGGCAACTTCTAGCTTCTCATTTACTTCTGATGCTTGTGCTTTGAAGGCAAAAATTTCTATCACTGTGTTCTCTATTAGGGTCAGTATGGCCTGAATCTTCTCAATCAAGTTGTCACGCTGAGTGATCAGTCCTTTTCTTGTCTATGAACTCTGGTAGAGAAACTCAAGGTTATCCTGAAGATATTTAATTTGCTACTGATCACTAGCCCTGATTTACTCAAAGTCCTGGTTCATCCTACTTTTGATAGTCTGCTCTGTACTATATATATAATTTTGAAATTGTTTTACCAAGAGGTACTTCTATCATAGTTTTTCGGTTAAATTGTCCACTGACCATTGATTGGTAGTGGCAAAAGATCCTAATGAACCTACAACTTCTTTTGCAAACTCTGGACCATCATGGTATTTCCCATCATACACCAATCTTTTCCTTTTAGTGATAACTCCATCCTTTTGGTGAGATTCTCTCTTCACGATAGCTTTTCATTTCTTACTAAAGAATAAATCTGAGGGAGGCATCTCTGTGGGAAATATAGGAGTAATATCACCTACAAAAGTGAGTTCAGAACTAGTATTTCCAAAGCTTGCCTATAAAGGGGTTAAAGATGCAATGGGAGAAGCAATTTCTCATGAAATAACACTTCCGGGCCCTTTGGAACTTCCTCAACTTTTTTCTTAGAGGAGAAACTTAGCTCAGATCCTATAGGCATAGCTTCCTATGAAGGAGGCGTGAGATTTGAATCTCCTTGCAATATCTTTGGTAAACTATTCCATCTGTGTTTTTGAAAGCTGAGGAAACCAGCTAGTTGGTCAGGAGGCAGAGCCTGGAATCTGCTTCAGACTTCCTCATAAGATCTAACTCCCCTGAACATTTCTTCATAAGGATAATTATCATGGATGTATCACTTCATGTTAAATTGAGCCAGATGTTTTTCAACTATCTTATGTGGATCATGATTCTTGAACTTGATGTCAACTAATTTGGCATCTTCCAGGGCTATGGCCTCAAATTTAGAGTGAGTGAAATCTAATAATGTGAACATGCCAACTTGAATGGGGAAATTCAACCAAACCTTTTTCTGAGCTGCTTTCAACTCCTTAGTGATACCCCCTGCGATTTACTGGTACGCCACTTCTGTGCACACCAACCTGTCGGGTAAACACTGTGGGAGGGCATTAGGATAAACCAAACAACCACATACTATGATATAGGATAAATTATCCTCAATGAACCAACCTGCAATATTTACTAGGTTCCCCATAATCCTTTCTAAAATATGGGGTGACGGGTGACCATAAATAGCTATATGAACATGCACTACAACGTTGTGACAAATTTCATAGAATAAATATTTGGCGTTCTCCTCCCATAATTTGGAGTGATAAAAATGAATTGGCTCAGAACTAGCTAGGGTCAAACTCCAATTCATCAGGGGAAAAGGGGTCATGAAACAAATGTCATCCATAACATATGCTGACATGTAAAAAGAGGCAGGCTGCCCTTTTGATTTTGCTGATTTATACTCAGCAATTTCCTTAGCCAAATTATCAGATAACATTTTGGCCCATTTGAAGGTATAACCCTCGACTACCTCGTTCATGATGGATACCCACTCAACTGAGAAATGTGTAGGGTTCTTATTTCCAAACAGGCGACAAAGAATTATGGCTACATACAACATATGAGCTTATAAAGATGCCATGACGTACATGCCATGAGCATCGACTCTGAACTTTTCCGGATGTCCCCACCAGGTCTTGATTATATCATGACCATTTATAGCGTATTGGGTGCATTCCTTTATATCAAACTCTAGAAGGAATGCAACATTGTAAGTGTATTAGGATTATGGGAAATTTTGTACATTACTTGTAGGTTTTCTGGTTGAAAAGAGCCGATGACAACTTGCTGGTGGCTGATGATGTTCCTGGTTTGAATGTCGACATGTTCCAAATCCCAACTTATCATATCGTTATAGGGTATGATTCTTGGCCGTGCAACGATCTTATGCAGCTTCGACTGTGCTACATGTCTAAGCTTAGCTGTAAAAGAGTCATCATCTTCATCGACATAGTTGTTTGGACAATTGATAATCTCATGCTCTAAGACATCAAAAACTTACGTCCAAGTTTTAATAGCGTCCGCAACTCGTGGAGTTGTGTCTAATAGAAAATTTGTGTTTGGATTTTAATCATCGCCCGATGCGTCAAGCTTATTTGCATATTTTCATGGTGCCATAATCCTCAAGGAAACAAAATTATCCTACCCATCACAACAAAAGTCTGTAATCTCAACACTGAATAAAAAACCGTTAATTGCAAATGGTAAAAATGATTTTGAAATTCGAAGTGCTTTATTAAAAAAGTCTATTGATCTTCGTATATATTTACTCACGAAGAATTTATTAAACTCAATGGAATTCATTACCTGGTGATTCACAATCCTTATTTGAAATGATTATCCTTAATCGATCATAAATTTCATTAATACTTCGACGATTTGCGTTCGGGAGTTTTGGATGTGACAGGGTGGAAATCTCCCGAAGTCCGAATTTGCGGAGGAGTTAATATTTGAGTAATCACTTTTAAGTCTTAATTAATCATGTTTGAAACATTTTATCAATTTTAAGTATTTCAGCAGTTCGGACTTCGAAGGTTTTGAATATAACACAAGGGAAATTTTCTGAAATCCAAAACTGCGAAGTAATTAAATAACTCTTAATCATGACTCATTAAAGCCGCTAACCGTTTTATTAATTCTTTGAAAACCATTTTTACCTTTTGTAATCACTTTACTTTGATGCTTTGATAATCCAAGGATTGTGAAATCAAAAAATCCCGAAGAGTAATTTGTTAGAGTGACATGGCAAGGATGAAGTCATTCTAATGACGTGTCATGAAAAGAGAGGTGCCACATGTCACTCGAAAACGTGCGAATCATTCGATGTAAAATTCGAAAGTAAGTGCCACGTGTCAAATCAAGGGAAGGTTTTTAAAGGACATGTGTCCTAGGACTCGTGTTCATGTGTTCTTTAGGAAAAGTCACAAGTAGTTATCTTCGGGTTTCATAGTTTTGGGGTTTTCATTGTTTGGGTTTGCTGGAACACTTGAAGCACGGAGCTGCGAAGCGACCGTTGAAGTCTTTCCTTTAAAACTCAAGCGGCTCCAAAACTTTGGAGATCATTAGGATTGTTAGATCAAATTATAGAAACTCATCGATGGTGTTGCGCCTCTTTCGTCACCTTAGTGAGCAAAATAGATGCTTGCAAGCTTAGTTGGGTTTGCTAAGCAGGACAACTGTAAGGAAAAGGGTTAGAGAAAGAAATATNAACACTTGAAGCACGGAGCTGCGAAGCGACCGTTGAAGTCTTTCCTTTAAAACTCAAGCGGCTCCAAAACTTTGGAGATCATTAGGATCGTTAGATCAAATTATAGAAACTCATCGATGGTGTTGCGCCTCTTTCGTCACCTTAGTGAGCAAAATAGATGCTTGCAAGCTTAGTTGGGTTTGCTAAGCAGGACAACTGTAAGGAAAAGGGTTAGAGAAAGAAATATAAAAGAACAACTAAGAATTAAACTAAGAAATAAAACAACAACTAAATTAATGAGTAGAGGGACATAAGGACAAAAGAAACAATGAGACCCATGTCACCAATGGTAAGGCTGATATTAGTGAAAGAAAACACTGAGAAGAAAGAGGACTATGAGTCCCTTCTTCCTCCAAGGGAGGGCTCTTGGACCCCCACAAATAAGCTCTTCTTACAACTTTGAAAATGAAAAATGGTGAAAGAATTCTTTGCTAATCCACTCCAGAGTTGAGATGGATTGCCCAATGCAATGATGCTAGTATACTCTTGATGAGAATAGAGCATTCCTCAAGAGAATAGTGGAAACATAACTTTGCTATTGAATTCCTTGAAAAATTAAATGCATCCATGGCCTTTTTATAACATTTATTTGAGGTATTGTCCAACTAGTTTGTAGTGTGTAAAGAGGCTAATCAATGCATTTCTAGGTCTTTGACCAGCCACTCAGTCGAATCCAGTCTAGATTTGAGTGTCAAATCAACTTGGAAGCTGCACCAGAAGTGGGTGGGAGACCGACCACTCTCATAAATGCGTCGTTTCTCAGGTGCGCGGATTTTTGCGACAATAGTCGTGCATCGTGTGCATGTGCACGATTCTTGCGTTTCTGTTTCGTGCATGTGCGCACGCGCCCTGTGTATTCATAGCACCCTTTAATTTTGTCACTAGTTGTATAGTTTTTGACCCTTTAAAATGCTTTTGTGGTAATTTTGGTCCATGGGTGACCTCATAACTGTTTGACGATGCTGAATTCTTGTAACCATTTGCGGACGAAATTTCAATGATAACATATGGTAGATATTGTAATTGTCTTATTGCTAAATAACAACCAATGGATTTGATTTAAAATTAAAAGGAAACTCTCTAAGTTTTTTTCTTTTTGGGTAAACACTTTTATTTCCAAGAGGTAAAATATAAAGTTCAAAAGCTCAAAATTAGGCATGTTCCAACATAGGCTCCATCTGGGGATTGTGGCTCCCTGTGAGATGCAAAAGAACAATAGACCAAGTGCCTTTATTGGGTAAATGGAGTCATTATTTCTTTTTGAAAAACATGTTCCAGTTTTATTTAAGAATTAATCATACATAGAAAAATGAACCTAACCAAATCTCATAAAACCTTCAAAACATACTTAATGATTGATCTCAATTTAGGCTATTTAAAATTTCCTTTTCTTAAAATTGATTTTAGAATTGTTTCAAAATAACTTTAACTGAAATATCATTCTTTGATCGACTTCGTTTGCTTCAAGGTTAAGCAGATGTAACAATTTATTTAGGGAATCCCTAGTTGGTTTAGGATGTAAATATCACCGAAAAGAAAACTAGATGACATAGTATGTTATATGGATATGTATGAGAACCTTACAAATATCATAGATATTTCTTCACTTCCAGCGAGCCTGTTTAGTACCCCGATGAAGTTATCTACTTCTCCCATTGAATTTCCTTTCACCACTTCAATTAGCACTTTTGCATTTTGTTGAGATGAGGGCAATCAATATATGAATTTTGTTTCATCATCTCTTTTGGACAAAATGGGGGAAATCCAATTATGAATTTCCTTTCACCATCTGTCTTGTATTTTAATATTTTTAAGTGGGGGAAATCAATCTGTATGTCACATACAAGGGATGATATATGTTTAAAATTTTTGAAAAGATGGTCTGTCAACGATTTTAAGAATACTTTGAAACTAACTTTCTTCCAATTCTTAGTACACCTTCGCCTATAGGATTTTTTTTATGGGGATTTTAATCTTTTCAGGGATCAACCTTGAGAGAATTAGTCAGTTTAAAGTCTGATAGAAGAGCTAAAATTATTAGGATTAGCCTAGACATACTTTTTCAATTAAAATCAAAGGAACATAGATATTTTCTCCTAATTTTGTTTTGAAAATATGTTTTTAAGTTCTCAGAGTCAAGGTGAGTTTATTTCTTTCTATGAAGACTAAGAAAGGATAAAGAAAATCTGAAGTAGATAAGAACTTGGGGATTGGTAAAAATAACCAAATTGAGGATTTAGAGGACTTGACACAAAATATCTTAATCCTACACAAGTTTGTGTATTTTGTTCAGACTTCCTTCGAGCTTATTTATTTTTATTTTAGAGATGGATTTAGAATTTATCAGTATGAAATTTTAAGTTGTAATTTTATGCCTCTCTGCTTTTTAGGTCAGGTGATAGTATTATTATGAGTGAAACTTCCTTCTCATTCATTTCAAAAGAATTTTCTTAAAATTTTATTTGAACTAGAAGGGTAGGAACTCATACCTCAGTTTCCTTTTGAACTTTCAACAAGGAGGATCATTAATTTATCACCTGTTTTTAGAGAAACCAAATGTTTGAGTGTAGAATTTTTATTCAACCTCATCTCTTGTTCAACAAGGTCTATTCTGGAAAAGGAATTAAATGCAAAATGTTAGAAAATCCAACAGAATAGAGACGATATGTGATACAAATGTTTTTATTTTTCATTTTAATGATGTCAAACAATCATAAGTTTATTTAAAATATTTACAACCAATGATCAAATGACTTAGATAATTTACAAAGAGAAAAGAAAAAATTAAAATTAAAATAACCAATTTCGATCCAATCCAATATATACAATGGAAATCCGAAATGTGACTACTGCATGAAATGTTTTAAATAACTCCCGTTGATAGGAGTGTCAAGGATTTATCCATCAAGATTTTCCAATGAGAATGAGTTTTTTCCCTCAGCAACTGCGATTTTGAATGGTCCAAACTAGAACTGATCGAATTTTCCATGTTTCCCTACATCTTCCTTTCTAGCCTCCCATTTTAAAACTAAATCGCCAGGAAGAAAATCCCTGTCTTTGGAATTTTTATCGAAAAGGGATTTCATATTATCCTTGTACTTTTGAAGCTTATTATCCACTTCCACTCTGTTCTATTGAACTTCAATGATTTGATTCATTCTTATCATAACATTGTTTGACTCTTCATTTGCGTCTTGCCAGAGTTTCATCACAGGAAGAGCAAGATTGATAGGAAGGATAACGTTAGTACCATAAAACAATTGGAAAGGAGACATACCTATATATTTCTTGGTGCCAATTCGGTTTTCCCATAGGGAATACTTTAGGTGGATATGCCAAGTTTTTTTATTTTCTGTCAAAACTTTTTTGGTTATAGTCATCAAGCTCTTGTTAGATGATTCGGCCAACCGATTTCCCTGAGGATAATAAGATGTAGAACAACCTAAAAAATTATTGTATTTTCGACAGAAATTGATCATTTCCATAGACTTAAAACCTTGATCGTTGTCAGTGACTATTTTTTGAGGACAACCAAATCTTGCTAGGATGTTTTTTTCCAAAAAATTTATTACTATCGAATTTGTAGCATTATGAGTTGGAATGTCTTCAACCCATTTCGTAAAGTAATCAATAGTGGTTAGAATCCATCTATGTTGAGCACTTGATTGCAGATGGATTTCTCCGATGAAGTCTAGGCCCCATTGTTGGAAAGGAGCTTCATCTTTGATTGGAATTAAACGTAAGGCAGGGAGATTTTGCTTACCAACCAATAGTTGGCATGAATTGAAAGCTCTGACCCTTGCATTCACATCAGTAAATAACTTAGGCCAATAATATCCTACCCTTAAAACCTTGTAAGTTGTTGCTCTCCAGGCATGATGTCCCCCGCATACTCTTTCATGAAATTCATCAATGACCCCTTCTGTTTCAGATTCCGTTAGACAACATAACAAGAAACCCATAGGGTCTTTACAGTACATCTTGCTATCAACAATGAAATACTTAATTTCAGGTAGTTTTAAAGTCCTTGCTTTAGAAGGATTCATGTCATTTGGGAATTGAAGAGTAAGGAGGTATGTAACAATATCACGATACCAGACAGAGGAAGAAAACTTATTGTCAAATCGAAGCATAGGTGCTTGATTGTCAATTTCCTCTATATCCAGGAGAGAATCATGTGATTCAAAGTTATTTATTCCAAGCGCCTTCAAATTTGATTAAGATAACAACCTTGATAGACCTTGACCTTTCACTAGCTTGGTTGGTTGTTATAACACTAAATTGCACCACACATGATTACCTGGCATCAGGCCAACTTATATCCTCTCTTTGCCAAAAACATTGCTGAACAACTCTTTGAAAATCCTCTTGTGTAAAGGCCCACGCGCCCTAACCCATTACTGCATGCGTGTACACGCTGGCTGACCCAAAACAGCCCGCGTGGACCGACAAAAGCATGAAAAAAGGAAAGTTGCCGACGGAAAAAAAATCTATGGGTGAGTTAACTGAAACTCCCAGCCATGCATGGCCGAGGGTTCATCCAAATACCTAGCCCCAAATAAGAAGGGGTAGGGGTACCATTTGGAAGAGGAAGGATATAGCAAAGAAACTCTGCCCATTTACGTATTCCATTGTCCCAACCCTTTAGCCTTTCCTAATGCCAAAGGAGATTTAAAGAAAAGTAGTTGAAGGACATAAGAAGAGGAGTGGTGGCCGGTCTCAGATTTTTTAAAGTTGATTCATTTTAAGTAATAAAGAGAATGCTTTTCCCGTCCCAATTCATAAACTTTTTATGGTTTGATTAGTTTATGTTTGATTTCTAACCCATGAATATTTAAGTAGTATGCATGCATAGTTGTTTCTCGTCTTGAATGCAGGTAAGCTTTGGAAGGAGTATTGCGAAAAAGTAATCAAGCACAACGGAGGATCGACATCAAACGCCGGTAACAAGGTAGGTGGATCTTTCCATGCATTTACTAAGAAAAGGGGATTTAAATCTAGGGATGTAGGTAGAAAGTAATTTCTATTTGGTCATATCTACATGCAAAGTCTGAACTCTATTTGCTAGTCCGTAGGGTGTTTTTCCCCAACAACAGAATTGGTGACTGTACTGGGGAATAACTCTTTAGGGTTCCTGGAATTTTATTTAGTTTTTGGGTAGTTTAAAGACTAGTTTTTCTTGCCTGTCTTTTCTTTTCGTTTCTGTAAAGTCTGAGCTAGCAGGGAGTCTGGTTTTCCATACCAACTTTCCTTGACTTTTGCTTGACTGTGTTTTTCGGGACCCATAGAGGTGCACACGGCCTGCACAAGGACTGCACGCGTGTACCCGTGCCCTATCCTCTTACAACCCACGTGTGAATGCTAGCTGTAGAGGTAGCAGTAGTGTGTAGGAGTTCAGAGAACCTCAGAGGCAGTCCTCCTCTTCCCTATCAGAATCACATATTCTTAGGGGGTTTTCTGGAATTCTGTCTGAGTCTTGTTTGCTAGCAGTCCTATCTCAGATTGTTTTTGCCTTAATATTTCTTCCCTTGCATTATTTGTTTTTCTGTTAGAAAGAGTATCCAAGCCTTCAAGGGATATTGGTTATCAATACCAGAGGTATTTTCCTAGTTTGGTCTATCTGTATTCATTTTTTCTTAGATTTTAGATATACACGCGGCCTGTACAAGGTCAGCCCACGTGTACACACCTTCTGTTGCTGTTCAACGCGCGTTCGCACGTGTGCTATTTGAGTGACAATCATGTGCTTGTATAGGCTACTTTTTGTTAGAGGTGAAGCAGTCATCCTCTCCTTTGATAGGAAGTATTCCTCTCAAGTGTTTGAATCTCTGTTTGAACAGTCAGTAGCTTAGGATTATTTTTACCCTTAGCTTACTTTTTCTCATTTAAAACGTTGTCAGAATYTTTTTTTTTTTTTACGGTTTTTAGACAASCATGAGAGCATTGTTTTTACAATTGCTATTGTGTGATTTTTTAATCTGATTCTTTGCGATCCGCGATTTAAGCCATAATTGTTTTTCTTGGTTTTTTGCTTGTCAGTATTTTCCCTTTCTTGCGTTATTAGCACTTAAATAAAATAAAAAAAAAATCCCTTTTCATTTTCTTCTTTGGTTGAAGAGTTTGTTTCTGCATCATTAGCTAGGAAAAATTCTTTTATTTCATAAGTTTTTGTAGTTTACTTAGATCATAATTAGCTTGTAGTCGAGTGAAATTCCTTTGAGTTTGCTGTCCAAAATCTTAGAAAAGTTAAAAAATTCTTTCTTTTGAAAAGTTGTTGAAATTGTGCATTCAATAAAAGTTTTGTTTCCATCTTTTTTATTCATTTTTTGCTTTCGTCTTTCACACACCATCAGTTTCACTCTCATACCCCTTGATGTAAGACAAAGCCATAAAAGTAATGCTAAGTTTAAAATCTACTAGACTTTTATGTTTGCAGGGTTCACAAACTAGTTCAGGACTAGGGCCTTGAATTAGGATTGGAGAGGAAACTCTTCAAGGCCATTTTAAATCAAACATTGGAGTCTGAGATAGGGAGTGTCTAAGTCCAGTTTCATGGAAGTTATCCGGGACCCCCCTTTAACACAGGGGATAAACACGAGGTCGTGTGTGGAAAGGTAGCGGAGATAACCCCTCCAAAGCCAGACCAATCATAGTGGAGAACACATATAGAGGGCTTGTTTTGGGATTCCATCGTTTGCATTTTCCATGGGGCTTCGTGGGTCTTGAATCCATTCGAGGTCCTCAGTTGTCTTCCAGACCATTTTCTCTCGATACCCTTGACAGGTTTCAGGCTCGATACCCTGCTCATTGTGGTCTACCCGACTTTCGACTATACCCGCCTGGTGACTGTTTGCGTGCTGGAAACCTAGTTGCCAATCTTTGTTAGGGACATACACAGGTGACTGCGGGGGTATACCATGGTACCTAGGATAGACATCGGGCCACGCTTTGCAGAGTATACCTGGAGGGTGCTTCCGTTTTTGAGTTGCACTTGCACCGGTAAGTTTCTCTAGTGTTGGCTGTTGTAACTGTTCTTCCAATTAATTTAGTGTTTGCTTGTCTTATCTTCTAGGGAGTTTTTTCTTAGTGTGTGTTACTTTTGAGTGTTTAGACTACCTTAGAGTGTCTTGGATCTTCTCACACAGTGGAGGATCCCGAGATCTGTCRGTCACGAAGGCTTCTTGGCCTGCCGCCGGTTACATTGGAGCCACCCCCGCCACCATTAAGGCAAAAKCTAGACCAACAAGGGTCTTTTGAAGCGACCGGGTTACAAACCATTGTGCCCGAACAATCCCTGGAGGAATTGACCATTATGAACCTTGAAGMAACCTCTCTTGGCTCAGTTGAAACCTCAATCACTAATCTCTTGGCACCTTTTATTGTACCAATTCAATTTCACGAGTGCCAGACAGTGCCTCACAMAGCAATGGAAACAAATGCTGTTACTTCTTCTGGGAATTCTTCAATTCCCACCACGGTTATCACCACARGAGAGTCATCTCCTAACCTACCGTAGTCAGTCYGAACCACCATGGTCTTGATTGCAACTACTTCGCACAGTGGTCTGAACCTGTCTTTGGTGGCGGCCACAACCCCTCTTAAACCTAGTGCGACAGACCCTCCATTCTCATACGGTATGCCTAGTTCAGGTACAAGTCCTGTACTTTCCTACTCCACTTTACAGACTTTGGGTCTGGGGGCAGGGAGCTCTAGCGCTCCTCTGCAAGGTCACTTGGGGGGCACTCCTATCACTTTTAACGCTTTTCCTTATACAGGAGGTCATATCCCTCCTTCGTCCCCTTCATTCGGTGGTTTGCATTAGCAATCCGTTGGGCAACCTACACACAATAGTTTATTTGGAGGGGGGAGTCAAGGACCACCTTCGCATAGTATTCCGGTAGGTTCGACACCGTTTTCTTGGAACGAAACGTTTGGTAACAACACCTTCTCATCAACTGCTTTCCCAACTAGGGGCAACCTCATTTTTGGACAATCTACTCCTGTGCAAGGTACTATTCCTGCACAGGGGGAAAACCTAGCAGGACCTTGGAATTCAAGGCAAGGATCTGTTCCCTCCTCCGGAATGCCGATCTGGGGTAATTCTTTCCACAATCAATGGAACCCTGAACAAACTACTATGCCTATCCCCACGACACTGGCATGGGGTAATCCTCCCAAAGTCCTTCAAATACAATGCATGCCCAACAATCCATGTCCTATCTGGGAAATCAGCCGATGATGTCTCCACAGATGCAAAATCCTTACGCTGGCCAGGGCCATGGTTTCTACCAGAATCTGGGCCAGCAACCAAACTTTTCCTGGCAACCTGGTGCCAGTCAAACTCGAGGACCCTCTTTCCTAGGTTATCAATAACAACCCAAACTACCTTTCCTGGCAAATTTACACTTGCCAGATTTGACAATGTTGTCGAATGACCCTATTTGTCATGATTTGCATTGGCTTCCTATGCCGACGAAGTTTCCTTTGGACATTCCAAAGTTCGAAGCCAAGCCTAATGAAGATCCAAGAGATCATGTGACTACCTTCCATCTTTGGTGTTCATATAACTCATTGAAGGATGACTCCGTACAGTTGCGATTGTTTCAACGTACTCTCATTAGGAGTGCCGCGAAATGGTACATTGAGCTCGATCACTCAAGATACTCTTCTTTTGGCAAATTGGCGATGGATTTCCTTAACCATTTCTAGTTACCTATGAGATACGACACTGGCACAGAGCTGCTCACTAATTTCGAACAGACAACAATGGACCATATCTCTGATCACATCCGAGAATGGAGACGCCATAAGAGTTTAATCAAAGTACTAGTCCCACCAGCATTCCTGCTAGAGTGGTTCATTAAGTCTTTGGTTCTGCAGTTATCCAAAGACGTCGCGACAGCTGGAGTTTTCTCTGAAGAAGATGCCATCATGAGGGCTCAACAGTTTGAGCTCATCTATTCTCAGTCTGGTTTATTATACAACATCTTTCCAGATGTGTCACGTTCAATACTGGATAAAACTAGACAGAGAGATGGAACACATGCCGATGGTATTGTTGGTTCAGCACAAACCAAGCCCGTTGAGCAATTGACAAAGCAGTTGCAATAGTTATCCATACAACACACAACGACCAACCAAACTACTACTTTGACTGCTCCCCCTACCCAAATATCAGAGGTACACACAGTGTAGTCGACTAACCCAAAGGCCCCCCAACAGCCTGAAGGGAAGAAAAAATAATGAAAGAAGGGTAAGGGGGATAAAAAACCCAATGATAATGCTGGTGGGGAAAACACTAAAAAACAAAAGGTGAGTTATCCTTGCAACTTGTGCGTGGAAGACCACCCGACCCATCTATGTCCTCGACTTGCAGAGGCCCAAAAATTTGTCACGCAGCAGCAGCAAGCAGTGTTGACAAACCCATTTCAACATGGGCAAAACCTAACTCAAGCCTCTGCAAGTACAGAGGGGGGCAACCAAGAAAACTGCCCACCTCTGAACAAACCCTCATCCGTGAATGTATATATGGTTAGGGGTGATGATTTCATATCAACTAGAGCACACGATTATAGTAAACCAAGTACTTCTGATAAGGGCAAAGAAGCTGACCTCCCATCTCTTCCTCTACAGATTGAGAAGATGTTGGGAGAAACAATGACACGCATTCCAAAAGGTGCATTTAAAAAGGATTCTTATAAACCAAACGCAAGGGCTGCCCAAAACTACTCTGTGGTGGAAGATTTATCACAAACCCCTTGTGCGATGTCTGCTTTGGAGGTCCTCCAAATTTGCCCTTCTCATAGGAAAGCTTTGTTAACCGCTTTGGGCTCTACTGAGACTTGTAATCCAGGTACCATCATGTTAGATACAACTGATTTAAAACCTCGTCTGCCTTACCACATAGCATTTCAGATAGTAGTGGCTTACCCCATGAAAACTTTTACACAGAATATCTTTCGCATGGTGGTCGACGAGGGCGCCTCGACATGCGTTATGTCGTTATCATGTTGGAAAGCCATTAGCCAGCCCATTTTGTCTCCATCACCTACTCTCCTCACTGCCTTCGACGATCGTTCATTCCGACCACATGGTATCATCCCCTCCTTCCCCGTGCAGTTAGGAGGGAAGACCATGTGCGTTAAGGTAGAAGTAGTTGACTCTCCCCTCGACTATAATCTTTTGTTAGGAAGGAGTTGGACTTATGCTATGMAAGCTGTGGTCGCTACAGTTTTCTGRGTCTTGTTGTTTCTACACGAGGGTCAGATAGTGATCATAGATGAATTATCTTTCTCCAGACCTGACCCTTCACTAGGGGCATCCACGGTCCCAATGATTGATAATCCTCAACCAGGTGTTGTTAACGTAGGGGTTTTTTTGTGCCCATCTTTGATGGGTACCTTCGATTACCCACCCCCTCAAGGCAATATAAAATTTGTATCCAATCATCATA
Source organism: Picea mariana (assembly GCA_032191745.1). Classification (NCBI taxonomy): domain Eukaryota; kingdom Viridiplantae; phylum Streptophyta; class Pinopsida; order Pinales; family Pinaceae; genus Picea; species Picea mariana. The sequence goes on from JASDQU010683045.1 coordinate 105,177, forward strand.
AGGTTGAGATTTTTCAGGTTTCGTCGTTCTGCATGACTTACTTCGTTGAACCGTGGATACTTCCTTCCCCATTAGCCATGATGGATGAGACAGGGCACTCGGGTATGTCCATGCCCTTGTCCACCACTAAAGTCACGTACTCTTTAGTCCAGCAAGCTTCAACTGACACTGATCCAACTCCTGCACAAGAGTTAGATCCACTTCTAGAGCCTATTTGGGCTCAGGGTTGTCTCGCCAACATCGATTTGTTAGACTTATTCTTGCCCTCTGATGAAGCAATAATCGAAACAATGACTAGTCCGGACAAACCTTGGGAAGATCTTCATCACAGATCATATTTCCTCCCAGAGTTAAGCCAAATCGAAGTAGGAGAATTCACCGTGACTATGATGGGAAATTGGTTTTGTCCTATTAATCCCTTAGCTACACATGAGGTTTATGCTAAGGGCAATATGGCAACTATCGCTGAAACTATACTGATCAATATCTCCTAAAACCCTAGCGTTGTGGAGAATGTTTTCATCGGAACTGATTGCTCCCCCAAAGAGATTCAACTTTATACAGATCTTTTTAAAGAATTTCGCAACGTTTTTTCTTGGTATTATGAGGTGATACCCGACATCGACCCACAAAGTGTTGACCATGATCTACCTTTGTTGTTTTTCAAGCTCGCTTTGAGATCCAAAAGAAACATTCGGCGAGACTGTATTTATGCTTTTCAATCTCGTCCGGATTAACTGAGAAAAGTAACCATTATGGAGTCTTCTTTAAGCCCTTTTCAGACTCCTTAAAGATGAAAATATTGCCGAGTGACCTTGTTTCTTCACACTCATTACATTGGTCCAGAAGAACGTTCCTTAAACGGGTCTTCTTTTAAACCCTTTTCAGACCCTCTAAACATGAAAACATTGTCGAGCGATCTTGTGGCCTTTCACGCTCGTTAAATTGAAATTTGAAGTCACGTCTGTCCGACGGTAGTTTACCCCTTTTTTGGTCCGGACGGTCAACTGTACGAACAAAGGTGTACTCTATAGAATTTCCATTCTTTAGAAGAGTACTCTCAGGTATAATTTTATCCCTTTTTCGGGCCTGAGGGACTAAACTTACGAAAAAGAAACCCCCATGGAGTCCATAGTTAAGCTCTTTTCAGACTCTCTAAAATTGAAAAGATCGTCGAGTGACCTTATTCTTTCACACTCATTAAATTGGTCTAGAAGAATATTCCTAATGAACTCCATAGTTAAGCTTTTTTCAGACTCCTTAAAAGTGAAAAAATGGCCAAGTGATCTTGTCCTTGTCACACTCGTTAAAATGGTTTTGAATCGACGTCTAATCAGTGCTAGTTTACCCTTCTTTCGAACCGACTAGACTATCTTCGAAAAAGGTACCCCAATGGAGTCTCCTTTTATGTTTTTTTAGACTCTCTAAATATGAAAAACCACCGAGCATACCTTCTTNTTATTCTTTCACACTCATTAAATTGGTCTAGAAGAATATTCCTAATGAACTCCATAGTTAAGCTTTTTTCAGACTCCTTAAAAGTGAAAAAATGGCCAAGTGATCTTGTCCTTGTCACACTCGTTAAAATGGTTTTGAATCGACGTCTAATCGGTGCTAGTTTACCCTTCTTTCGAACCGACTAGACTATCTTCGAAAAAGGTACCCCAATGGAGTCTCCTTTTATGTTTTTTTAGACTCTCTAAATATGAAAAACCACCGAGCATACCTTCTTTGGGCTCGTTAAACTTACAACGAAGGATGTTACCATTGTGTGTTTTATCAACCGCATTTTCATACCTTATCCACTAGCCTTGTGAAAATTTGCGTCTGTGTCTTAACACCTTTGGCTGTCGGAGGATTTTTCCCGAGTATCATTTTACTAGAACATCAGTTTTGTCCTTGTGCCTTGAGCTTGTATGTTTGCAATACTCTTTCCTCCATTGTAACGTAATATTCCTTTATTCTTTTTCCAAAATTATCGAAAAGAACAAAAAAATCAAATATACCACAAAAAGAGGAAGGGAAAAGTATTTTATTTATTGGCAGCATAATGAATCACCCTTGGATAAAGCACATCTGTCTGTTTGTTCATCAGACTATGGGATGCAGTATGACCTTAGGAAGCTGTTCTCGCTATATAGAGTTGTGTCCTCCACTATTTGGTTATTCTTCCAAACATATGGAGAGTTTGCATTGCTTCCTGCTTCGTAGACTTATGATTAACATTCATGCTGCCTGAGTCTCATCACTTGTCGTGCTATTGTCCAAGGGAAGTTTGTCACTAAGCTTGAGTCGGCCCCTCTGCAATATGTCTCTTGTCCACATACCCGACCATCCTGAATATCCAATCAAGTCCTTGTTCGAAATCACTAAAGCCTTCAATCCAATCATCAATATTATCAAGTCCATGACAGACGAGCCGTTGAAGACCTCTGGGTAGTGCAGTCGTACACTCATATTACACTCCTACCCAAGTTTTGGAAGATTTTGAAGTTGTTTCTCGAGCTCTAAAGATCTCATCTCTAACCATAAGGCTGAATCAACTTTTGGAAGATGGATACTCTATATGTATATCTTTTTGATTTCGATATGTAGCTCCGTTGTGTATTGTTCGCGGATACTCTTTATAGTTATTTGACATGGATCTACAGTGTATTTGATTGGTAGCCATGGTTCTATTTTGATCCCAAGCATGGGTATGCCCGCCTCGGTGAGATATTTGTTATTTTGCAGATGAAACCTCCTGGTTCTTGATCCTTGGGCTCAATCATTCGGCACATCAGTAAAGATTGGTAATGTATTTCGGCCATCAGATGCTCTTCTGACCTCACACATTAGGGGGCATCTGTTATAACCCTAAATTGCACCACACATGCTTACCTGGCATCAGGACAACTCATATCCTCTCTTTTCCAAAAACACTGCTGAACAACTCTTTGAAAATCCTCTTGTGTAAAGGCCCACACGCCCTAACCCATTACTGCATGCGTGTACACACTGGCTGACCCAAAACATCCCGCGTGGACTGACAAAAGCATGAAAAAAGGAAAGTTGCCGACAGAACAAAAAACTATGGGTGAGTTAAGTGAAACTCCCAACCATGCATGGCCGAGGGTTCGTCCAAATACCTAGCTCCTTCTAGCCTATAAAAGAAGGGGTAGGGGTACCATTTGGAAGAGGAAGAATATAGCAAAGAAACTCTGCCCATTTACATATTCCATTGTCCCAACCCTTTAGCCTTTCCTAATGCCAAAGAAGATTTAAAGTAAAGCAGTTGAA
>JASDQU010683046.1:0-10566 GCA_032191745.1 Picea mariana
TCTCCCCTAAAAACAAGGGCTAACCCTGTACACGATTTTTCCCCTAAAATAAATTACGGGCTAATGATATAAGTTTTAAAAAATGACTTTCATACAAAAAATTCGCCCAACAAAAAATTGAAAGCCCCTAAATTTCGCCCATGGGCGAAATTTCGCCCCTAAAATCATCTATGCTTAGACCGTTGATCTGAGGTGAATGAATTCGGGAGTTCAGACTTCGAGACAAGGGAGGAGGACTACACCGTGAGTTCACGAAGCACGAAGTTCGTAGCACTCAGAAGATTGGCCCCAAGTTATAGTGGGTGGTCACATGGAGGAAGCTTATGCCTCATTCTTGTTCGTGCGGGCGGAGTTTTAGAAAAGGGAGTTGTGGATTTGTTTTAAGGATCCCAACAAGGAATCAAAGAGCTATTCCAAATCAGTTTTGTGAAGATCTGAGACTAGGAGGTCAATAGACTCTCCTGAGGTAGCGACACTACATCACTAAGTCCGAGAATGTGTAGATAGGAAAGGATTACAAGAAGGACTAAAGGAGGGCAAGGCAACTGGGGAGGTTGAGTCCGCAAAAAGTCCAAGAGGCAAGTCTTTTGGAAAAGGAGGTGAGAAGTACTTCCCAATAGTTGTTTTAGAGGGATTTCTCTAGGAGGGGAATACCAAGATATTTGGATGGAAAGGAGCTTCGAGTGAAACCCAGGATCATTGTTATGTAAAGCTAGACAGAGACTAGGATGTTAAAAAAGAAATTCTTGGATTTTTATTTATTTATATCCATTCTTGAGGCATCACATAAGGTTTGAATAATGTGGAGGATTTTGTGTGCCTCTTGGATCGTGATAGGTCTCATCAGTGATTCATTATGTTCTTGAGTGATTTCAGAAGGGATGTGTTGAGTGATTTTTGCAATGGAAAGTGATCTATTTCCCGGAGATTCAGACAAGAGATCTTGATGAAAGGAGACCAAATCCTTTTCCAGGTCGTCGTGAGAATAGAGATTTTTTCCTTCTTCCATGACTAAGTGCGAGATGCGATTGACATGTCTTCGTTGAATAGTGGATCTATGGAAGAATTTGGTGTTTCTATTTCCCTCCTTTATCCATTGCACCCTGGATTTTGTCTCCAAAGAATCTTCTCTTGAGCTCGCCTTTCCCCCAACAATTGACTTATCATTGCTTCCTACTCCCTGAGTTCCTCTGTGATGCCCTGATCTCTGAGTTGGATCTATAGGATTGTTATTTGCTCATTCAATTGTTTTTGGGCTGCGGAAATGTTTCTTAAGGTTTTTTTGTTCCATAGCTTGAGGCGTTGCTTGAATTTTTTAAGTTTCTATTGGAAAAGGTACATCTTGGAGCCATAGGAAATGTTCGATTCCCTCCACCATATGGGGACCATATTTTGGAAGTATGGGTGGTTGAGTCAAAATTTCTCAAATCTAAAGGGCTTGCAACCTGTAGAAGTTGGGATGTCTAACCAAAGTTGAATGGGCCAGTGATCAAACCCGGGGGCATCAAGGATGCTAGCTTCTAGGGTTGTTCCATCCATCAAGAGGGAGTCCAAGATGAGGAAGCAATCGAGGCGGCACGCCACCTGTTGGGACCTTGATCGTTGATTTTTATAGTTCTAGAGTCCATTTTGTGTTGCCAGTTTGATGAGGCCCAACTTGTCAATTGAGGCTTCAAAGTGCCCTGAGTCTGCCTCAAGTCTACGTATTCCTCCTCTTTTCTCATCTAGATTGCAGATCATATTAAAATATCCACCTAGTATCCATCGACTACTGGAAGTGAGGGTGGAGAGCCCTTACATATTATGAATGAAGGATGTACTGTCCCTTGGAGAAGCTGGTCCATACACATTTGTGGGGAAGCCATGTTTTTTGGACACAATAATCCTATATTCCGCCGAGATTGACCACCTGGTGGTGAAGAAATTTTCCATCAACACAGAGCTCGGGTTCCAGAGAACTTCCAAACCTCCATTCGTTCCTATTGCATCAGTACAAATCATTCTCCCTTTCTTCCAACAACAAGAGAGAACTTGATCCATTTCTTCCAATGCATATTTTTCTTCTTGGAGTAACATGATATCAAATTGTTCCGCTATAATGTGTTCTCGTAGTAGCCTTTTCTTAATACGACCATTGAGTCCTGGGATATTCCAAGAAATGAGCTTCATGATGAGAATGGGGAGGGGAGGGGGAAAAGCTGTCAGAAATGAGATGTATCTGACCAAAGTTATCCATGAAGTTTTCAATCTCCTGTATCAGCTTCTGGGTGGATTTTTTGCCCCTTTTCCTTTCGTCTTTCTGAGTCTTGTGTTTCTCTTTTAGTAGATTCCCTTGGATGCCTAGACCTAATCTAGATATGGCAATGGAACCTGCTGAGGTGTTGAGGAAGACTTTGTGGACTTTGCATAACTGGTCGGGAGGGATGGTATATAGTTTCTAATGTTAATAGACTTGTTCTAGATGCTCCATATCTATATCAATTAGATCCTGCTTGTCTAGGTCCATTTCTGCATCTCTATTTTCTGAATCTAAAATTTCGTAGTCCTTAGCACTGGAAGCTAGAATGAATGAAGCTTGCTCCACGACTGGGGTTTCCACCATTTCACTTTTTGTGTTTCCATGAAGAGCCTCCACTATAGGAGGGACCTGTGGAGCCTCCGTATTCTCTGGAATTTGGTGTAGGGAATCAAAGGGGTTGTTGGAGTTTGGTTCTCTAGTGGAAGTAGCAGTTGTTTTCCTGGCCCCTTGGTGCCATCTTCCTGTTACGGGTATGAATCCATCCTTTTCTTTTCTTGTCTCAGGGTTTTCTCCTTTGCTCACCATATTGAGGGTGTAGTCTCTAAAGAGATGCCCATGCTCATGGAATTTCCTACAACGAAAAGGTATGTGCTCATAATCAATGGTTTGAGACCATTCCTCATCATGGTATTCCAGGGAAATGGAACCTGGTAGGGGCTTAGAGATATCCAGGTAGACACAAATGCGAGCATACGAGGTATACTTTCTTTGCTTGGCTTCTTTTGAATATTTCACATATACCCCAATGGTGCTTCCAATGCCTGTCAGTACTTCTTCAAGACAAAACTCCTTTGGCAGGGAGTAGAGTTGAATTCAGACTGGTGCATGCACAAAATCATTTGTTTCTGAGTTGAACGTCTCTATCCAGAAGTGTAGGAAGAGATCAGTTGAGTTGAAGAAATAAGGCCCTATGTCAAAGATTCAGTTCCTATCCTCTAGATTGTGCAAGATTATGGTGAAGAACCCTTTGGATCCCAACTGAAGGTCATAGTGACCTTTGGGTTTCCACCATTGTTGTATCCATTTAATCATCTCACGTTCTGAGGGCCATAGCCCTAAAAATTTACCAACCAAGGCGTAATATTGCATGTATTGTTTCAGTTCTTTTATTCTGGGCGAACTGGTGATGTATTTCGGTGCTAGCGGCACTTGAGGGATGCACTTTCCAGGTGCCCAGGGTTGCGTTTCTTTCATCTGAGTGTTCCTTGAATCAATTTCGATTTCCTTTCCTTTGATTGAGCCTTCGAAGAGAAGTTGGGAGAGCAGATCTCGAAGCGGATCAAAGGTCGACCATCTAGAACCACAACCTGTGTTTCCTTGCGCCACGACATGACTGTATGAGGCACCTCACAACCCTCCCTTGCTTGGGAGCATGGCTTGCCCCTCCAGGGGCGGTTGAGTGCACCAGGGGCTGAGTGAAAACCCCAACCCTAGTGCGTTTTAGAGCACTCCTTGTTGATAGTCCTCGAATTTTGATGATGTTATGTCCAATGAAATTTCATAATAATTTTATGTTACGCACAAGTTCTCTTTTTGTTCAGAACAAAAGTTTCTCTTGTCTTCATGAAAAATTTACTTGACAAGTAGGAGTGCCCATCAAATTTATATGTTGCTCTCATCCCATGATAGATACATAATTAAGATAGATATACACTCATTAATAAGAGGAAGATGCAATATTACAAATAATTTGTTAATCCTAATCAAACTCATCAAAACTCATTTTATTAATTTCTTAATTCTACTCATTAAAACTATTTTTTCAATATTACATGAATTTGAAAATTAAAATGACAATTGCTAAATTCAAGACAAATAATGATGACCTCCACAATGAAAGTGATAATTTTACTAACCTAAAAGTACCTTGAAATAAGATCATTTGTAAAGTTTATGAGACAAAATAGATTAAGGATGAACAATTTTCTTTTAAGATCTATAGTATCAATTTTTAAAAATTAATTACTTTCAATATTATATGGTTTACAATAACCAATATTATATTTCTTACAAAATTTATAATAACCTTGATATATGAAAATCCTTAGAGTTGCAAATTCTTTTTAGAGTGCAAAATTTGAGGAAGTGTTAGAAGTCTAAAAACACATTTGCACCTAAAGGGATTTGTTACACACATGTTAAGAACTTGTGTGTGTGTTAGAGAGATGACGATGGTTAACCTCCATTGAGATCAAAATTGGTCTATCTCACTTTAAGAAAATAAAGAGATTACTTGGATTTCTTTAAAATGTTATTTCAATGCTTTAAAGGCATTAAGAGAAGCACTCCAAGATCACTAAAATTTTGATAACTTAGAAGGTTAAGAAGGTCAATAGGACATTCTAGGAGAAAATGTTTTTCATCTTCAACTTTTTTAGTGTCACAAAAATAACAGATTCATATATCATATATCATATAATTATGACACTGTATTTATTCAAATATATAAATAAGCAATTTTAAAATGAATAAACAAGAATTTTATCGTTACTCTAGATAAATAACTCATAGTTTTAATTTTCAAATGAATAAAGAACAATTTGATCGTTACTCAAAAGATTTAATTCATAATATAATTTAATTTAAACAGAAAAAATATGTTTATTTACGGAGAATGTAAAGACAAAAGTATAGGCAATTTTACATAGAATTAAAAAGTAAAAATAAATTAAATGTGATGAAAAATAATAAAATGGATATCCACTGGAATTCTATAAAATATGACAAAATATAGCAAAGGCGCGCGCCATTGCTATCAGAAACTACACTGATTTCCACTCTAAGATGGAGGAGAAGCATGGTGTGATATGTTTGGCAAAAAAACGTGTGAATAAATGATTTTTCTTCCATGGCCAAGTGGGACTCCACTTAATCCTAACTCCAGCCAAGGCAGCATTGAGCAAGAACGCAGAAGAGAACCAAAACTTTACAGTCGTCATGTTTGTATCCAGATGATTCTCGCGAGTATTGATGAAGAATATCACTTCCAATTACCCACTTTACCCAGACAAGCAGTTGCAAAGCACTATATACCCACATCAGTTGCGCAGCACGATCCTCAGATTCCCTATTCCCACAAACCATTTTAGCCACAGTTGTTACTACTATGCCTGCTACCATGCATACTATCTCCGATATTGTTACCGACAAAACCTTTTAATCTGCCCTCTTGAATACTTATAGTAATTATAAAAGTTTTAAATACTTGTTATAATTATATAAAAGATTTGTGAAAATGATAATTAAAAAAAATCTACACGGATTCAAGTAATGAGATGTGATATTAAGATCACATCATTCCGTGGGGGAATTTATTTATTTCAAGCAACAAAAGAAAATGAGATAAGAAATAAATGTTCTAAGTACTTAGATGCCACTATTGTGGAAGCTTGGATCACATAGGCCATAAATGATGCTTTAATGCATAAATATATTTGCTTAAAATGACAAGAGAATTTACATACTGAAATATCTTGACATAAAAAAAATTTACGTCATGAAATATCTTTGTTTCTTTGCTTCAAATGGCGTAAACGAATATCACTGCCGCTTTAATTCTTGTTGAAACCACATCATTTCATACGGAATTTCTTTATTTTTAGAAACAAAAGAAAATTAAATGATAAAGTGATGTAATTATAAGTTTGATTCCATTTGGTTTATTTATTTGAAGAGGTTAAATTTGGACGCCTTGAGCAATGAGCAATGGAGGAGCGTTTTTGGAGCACTATATTTCAAATTTTCAGAAGGCGGGAAACAAACCAGGGACACCAGTTACCTCTCCCCTTAGCCTCTTATAGTGTTTTTCTTTGGTCACCTAGTCCGGTCATTGTATTGTTGGTTAGAGGTTACTAATCTTTGTGACTAGTTTTTGTTTCCCTATTTGGAAACTGAACCGGTTGTTGGTTTCCTAGCTCCTTTGTTTTTAGCGCCTTTATTTCCCTGCCTCCACTGTCAGAGCACTTCATTGTTGTATTTTCTCGAGAAGGTGGGGTCATTTCTTTCATTAAACTTTTAGTTTAATCCCAAGAGGTTCTACTTAGTGGGTTCCAGATGGCTACCTGAAGGCTTGACTCTATTAATGCGGAGGTACCAGCTATGTTGAGTGAGCCTGCAGATGATCTGTGGCAGATACATGCAGTGAATATTGAACTTATTACTCCAAAACCTAATTTGAACCCTAAGTTTTCCTCCGGAGTCCCTGGTATTCCTTTGGTCAATCAGGCTCCCTATTCCTCTTACTCTGTACACACTCTGTCTTTTGATACCTACTTACGAACACTCCATGCTGAAAATCGAGGGGACTCCCCACTGGTCCAGATTTGTTCTAAACTTGTTGATGGTAGTCCTGGCTTAGTATAGAAACAGGCGAATCCTACGTCGATTACTAGTGGTCATATTTCGTATAGGAAACCGTGGAAAGCCTCGAAAGAGGTTAAGAGGATGGTTCTCAGAGCCGACATTGGTTTAGTAGATACCTGTAGGCTCACTCTATGCGGACTTGTCTGCAGGTTTGCATATCAGAGTTTGAATGTTGAGAAACTTACTGCTTGGTTAGAACAGGTTTGGGTTTCGATTATTGGTTACATCCCAGACATGTATAGTTTATCCAAAGGCTGGATAGGCTTTCTTTGTAGAAGCCCGGAAGACGCTACAACTTTGTTGAACTCCTTGTGGGTGGATGGTACGAATAGCCTTATGATTAAGAGATCGAGATTAGCTTTCAACCCGGACACTGATTTTTTCCCGTTTAGACACATTTGGGACTTACTTCCTAGGTTACCTTGGTTTTTATGGAATGTTGGAGCCTTAAAGGCTATCAGTAATTCTCTCGATAAGTTTATTATATCAGTAAGGCTATCAATTTTAGGTAAGCTTCAATCTTATTGCCCGTCTTTCTATCATACTTTGACTTCGGGGGAAAGAGATTTGGTTTTATCCTCTGCCTGGCTTAAACAAGTTATTGTTGATATTGTCTCACCATCGTTATTTACTAATGGACCTTCGGACAACACTGTGGATGTAACTGGACCTACAAGATCTGAGCCAAGTTCCTCTACTAAGCACAAAGTTGAGGAAGTCTCGAAAGGCCCAGAAGTATTATTTCATGAGATAAGAGCATCACTCGCTTGACTGGAGGATCCACAAACAATGGCTCAGTTTGAAGCCTTCATGAATTTGGGACATATTGTCCCTCAATCAACACCAAAAACTTCTGTTGGCACCCTGAATACAACATGACAACAACATTCCACGGAAATTACTTCTCCCATTGCATCATTAAACCCTCTATAGGCCAGCTTCAGAAATCCTAATTCCGAACTCACTTTCGTGGGTGATCTTACTCTTATCCTACCCGAAGAGATGCCTCCCTTAGATTTATTATTGAGCAAGAAACGAAAGATTATCGTGAAAAGATAATCTCACCTCAAGGATTGGGTTATCACTAAAAGGCAAAGACTGGTGTATGACGTGAATGACCATGATGGTCCAGAGTTTGCAAAAGAAGTTGTGGGTTCGTTAGGTTCTTTTTCCACTGCCAATCAATGGTCAACGAACAATTTGACCAAACAACTGCAACATAAGTGCCTCTTGGTAGAAAAATTGCAAAATTAGATATATACTACAGAGAAGACTATCAGAAGCAGGATGAACTAGGACTTTGAGAAAATCAAGGATTAAACAGTTACAGGACAACCTTGACTTGCTCTACCATAATTCACATACCAATTAAGGACTGGTTACTCAGCGTGACAACTTGATAGAGAAAACACAGTCCAGGTTGACCCTAACAGAGATCACAACGATAGATATTTCGGCTTTCAAAGTTCAGGAATCGGAAATAAATGAGAGGATGGAAATTTCCCAGCAAGAACTCTATCAAAAAGTAGATTCTATTCAAAAATGTTAATAGGTAGTAGAACTTTCTCTAAAAGATATTCATGTCAAGGAAAAAGAGGCCTACTCAACCCAGTCTAAGTTTCAAGAAGTTCTCATATGGATGCAGAGAGCTAATACCCTTGGTTTTCCTCTTCTCTCTCATTCTAAACAATTAAGAGGTGAAGTGGCCCTAAAAGCCTGGGAAACAAATTTGGAAGAAGGAAAGAAAATTGTCAGAGAGGTGAAAGAGGCTTGTCTAGAGGCATTGTCATCATTAAACAAAAAACTGATTGAGTTTGAGGGGAATAATATCTTAGATATCCTAGGGAAAATTGAGATAGAAATGAACCAGCAAAGCTCCAGAAAGAACAAGGAAGCTACTCAGGCATCCATCCAAGAGATGAGCCAAATTGATATTCTTAAAATCAATGAGTGTTTGGTTAATCCAAGTTCTTTGTTTCAAGACACAGTCTGAGAAGTGAACAAGATCCAGGAAAATTTTCCCCAAATACAGAATAAATTGTTTGCCTTCAAAGTAAATGAAAGGACTGAGCCTTCAAGGTTCGTGATAGCATTGATGGATAAATGCACCCAATGCATCGAACTAGGAAAAGCAAGTGTAGCTGGGAGAAAATGAGAAAACATGCACAACGTCCACCTTCTCCACCCACTCTACCTTTCACCCTCCAACAATCATTTACCTCATCTATCCCTACCACCCACATTCTTGCCTCCACTCATCCCACCTCATCATCGGACACTTGTTCCCCCATCATTATTTTCATGAACAGTTACTCTTCCCTGTAACCATTATCCATCCCTTAACAAGCCAGCACTGAGCCATTCATCTAATATTCCCCATTATGTCTTCGAGTACAATTCCTTGCCCCGTTGAATACACCCAAAGGGACAGATGGCAATGAGATCAAATGGCCAAGACAATAAGCCATTTATTTTGGTAACCCCAATGGACATGTGTATCCATATCTAAGAATAAAGAAAAATGAGTGCTTCTACCAGCAGACAAAGTGACAGAGGAAAGTGCCAACAAAACTCATCAATATTTACACGTTGTTGTTTTATTAAGATATATTCTGTTTTTAGTTCAATATTGTAAGAAGTCCAACGATTTTCAATTGTGATGGATTTTTTATAAATACATAGATTTAAGATCTATTCAATGTTTCTTCTTGCCAAAGGTAATATACAAACTCTTTTTGAGTATTAGTACAAGTGCAGACAGAGATTCTAAGTTTCGTTCAATTTGAGTTATGTATTCCCTATGTGTTTCCATTTCTCTGAATTTATTTATGTAATTATTGAAGAGTGATTGATTGCAATTTAGTATTACATCTACTATGATCATATTATACCAGGAGTTCATTCAGTAAACAACTTTTCCTCTGTTATTACTGTGAGTAAAACAAGACCTATGATCTGTGTGAATTATTGCATTCTATATCATTTTCAAGGGTGCGTCTTTGTTAAGGTCCTAACCCGCACATAGGTAGATCAATGTATTCGGAAGTAATAAAGGTCAATATTAATAAGGCCTTTCAATAAAATAGAATAAGGCAGATGTAAGAAGACCTAATAGAAGCTTCCGCTTCTAGAAGGATCTTCCTCTAGATGCTTCTCCTAATAGACATATTTAGTATAAATAAGGGTCAAGGGTATGAAAACCCTAGCTTGGAGATTATTGTAACAGAGCGTTGCTCTATTGGAGGTTGCCCCCTCGAAGAGGCATGTGAACATTGCTTTCTGAATCTAAGTGCTATTTCTATTGCAGTTCTTATATCATTTCCGTGTTATTGTGGAGATTATGCTGGATATTTTACTATTATTCTGTCATTTCTAGCATTTTATTTCTGTTCTGCATATTTTGTCTATCTGGTATCTTGCAAGTGGTATCAGAGCACTTTCCTTGGTAGAAATTGTGGGTATTTTTTTTTTCAGGGTAGAGACGTATTCCGGCATCTTTAAGCCACAAAGATCTGTCGTTACACGTATAAACCCGCGGTTGAGGGATTCATACACGCAGGAAATACAAGTGGTTCTTAAGCACACGTTTGTTGGCCACCCTTGTAACCCCTGTTGGTACCCCTTCGAGTGGTAGCGCATCAGACAACAACTGTGTACGGATCGGCCTAGATTTCCTAAAGCCCTCTTTAGATAAACCTATCAGTCGTCGGACTGCTATAGTGTCACCGAGAACAGCACTCGGGAAGATACTTTCTAGTACCTGGGTAGTCGGCTAGTACGGCTAAGGGTACGGTCTATCCTACTTAGTTAGTGCCCTGAGATATTGGGCCAAGTACTATTGTTGGACCCCGCACGTATATCAGAGAGCTATAGCACAGGGAAAACCCTTGTCTGTAGAACCCTTG
>JASDQU010683046.1:10666-37083 GCA_032191745.1 Picea mariana
AGATGTAAGAAGACCTAATAGAATCTTCCGCTTCTAGAAGGATCTTCCTCTAGATGCTTCTCTTAATAGACATATTTAGTATAAATAAGGGTCGAGAGTATGAAAACCCTAGCTTGGAGATTATTGTAACAGAGCGCTGCTCTATTGGAGGTTGCCCCCTTGAAGAGGCCTGTGAACATTGCTTTCTGAATCTAAGTGCTATTTCTATTGCAGTTCTTATATCATTTCCGTGTTATTGTGGAGATTGTGCTGGATATTTTACTGTTATTCTGTCATTTCTAGCATTTTATTTATGTTCTGCATATTTTGTCTATCTGGTATCTTGCAGTCTTCTACTTTTCTTCTACTGCAAACAAGGTGATACTTATTTGTAATTGATACCAAACTTTGTTTAATAGTTTTGTGATTCTTTCTACCTCATTTGAAATTATAATTGCAACTCAGATAACGAGATACAACCTCCATACTGTCTTATTATTAATTGCACTTAAAGATTATTTCTCAGAAAACTGAAGGTAGAAAAAGCACTCATAAAAACATTTCATTTAAAACCTTTGATGCCTAACATTATTATTTGAGCCTTAGAATCAATCTCAGGAACAACATCCATAATTCCAAATACAGATGTAGGACACCATAACGAAGCTTGGCTAAATCATCAGTAATTCCATGCAAAGAGAAATAATGTTCCATTTGTGTGACCCAACCTGTAGGATCTGATCCATCCAATTTTTTCACCTCAATTCTAGAAGGGCGGAGGTCTCGGGAAAAGTGGGTAATATAAGGGCCTTGGTAATGGGAAAATTCATGGTCATCCTGACTAGATGGTTGTTCAGAAGAGGAAGGGTTCTAGGAATGGCCCATGAAGTGTTCTTTGAGGTCTTTTATTTTGGAACATTGTTCCTTGAGGTCTTTGATGTGGGAACATTGCTCCTTGAGGATATTAATAGTTGAATTGATGGAGCTAATTTTGGAACTGAGATGCTTGATTTCATCCTTTTTCTGGTGGTTGTTAGCAATCAAGGCATTGAGTTCTTGGGCTCATGTGGTAGTCATTTGGACAAAGGAGCAGAAAAATGGTATAGGGGAAACAAAAGGGGTCTGGAAAGGTTGGTGGGACCATGAAGAAAAAGGGTGTCAAATGATAGGTACCACTGTGATCGGGGAAAAAAGGGGGAACCAAAGGGGTAGGAGCCAAATAAGGGTGTCAGAGACGAGTCGGGTCCACAAAAAAATTGTGTTAAAAATGATAGGTATCACTGGAATCAGAGCGAAGAGAGGAACCCAGTGGGATAGGTCCCAAATATGTGTGTCAGCGGGACCACTATACTCTGGCCTGAATAATATCGCAGTGACAAAATGTAAAAATGATTAACAAGAAGAAATGTGTATTAATTTCACAACCAAAATGCAAAAGGCACACTTTCACAGCATTAGATCTTGTTTGTTCTGGTTTTTTTTTTGTTTTCGTCCTCAGGGGTAAGATATTCATGGTTTCTACATACAAGGGTTTTCTCTGTGCTATATCTCTTTGATATACGTGTGGGGTCCAACAATAGTACTCAACCCAATATCTCAGGGCACCAACTCAGGAGACTAGACTATTCTCTTAGCCATACTACCCAACTACCCAGGTACTAGAGGGTATCTTCCCGAGTGTTGTTCTCAGTGGCACTATAATAGTCAGGCAGTCGATCGATTTATCTATGGAGGGATTCAGAAGATCTAGGTCGATCTGTATACATGTGTTGTCTAATGCGCTACCACTCGAAGGGGTACCAACATGGGTTACAAGGGTGGCCAACATATGTGCGCTTAGGTACCACTTGTATTCTGTGCATGTATGACTCCTCGACCATGGGTTTATTCGCGTAAGGACAGATCTTTGTAGCTTTAAGAGATCAGAATATGTCTCTACCCTGAAATAAAAATTAACCCACAATTTTCTACCGAGGAAGGTGCTCTGATACCACTTGTAGTATTCCAGATATAAAATAGTATTCAAAACATAATTATTTTAGCTATAAATGGCAGAGAAGCAATGATATAATCAAAACAATACTAGAGTAATACCATAATAACATCAGAAAGATCACTTTGATTACTAATAGCAATGCTTACTTGCCTCTTCGAGGGGGAAACCTCCAATAGAGCATATCTCTATTACAATAATATCCAAGACAAGATTTCTCATACCCTCTACTTCTATTTATACTATATCTATCCAAATAAAAAATCTAGAGGAAGATCCTTCTAGAAGCAGAAGCTTCTATTAGGTCTTCTTGCATTTGACTTATTCTTCCTTATTGCTAGGCCTTATTAATATTGGCCTTTATTACATGGAATTATATTAGTCTACCTACGTGAGGGATTAGGGAGGTTAGGTCCCTAAAATATGGATTCAATCTGGCTTGTTCTCTCACTAGTTGCTTGACTAGGTTGGGAAATACATTAGATGAACATAAAAGGTGCCTTTCTACAAAGAGAATTTAATGAATAACTCTACATGCAACAATATCTTGGTTTTTCTCAGGGTGACTCCTATATTTTTTGTTTCCTCAAGAAGTCACTCAATGGTCTCAAGCAAGCTTCCTAATATTGGCATGAAAATATGGATAGTTTTCTTCCTAGTTCTAGTTTTGAAAGGTGTCAATTTTATACTATTTCCTACACTAAAAATTTAATGGTGATCTCATCATCATTGTCCTCTAGGTCAGTGACCTATTTATTACTAGGAGTAATCACCACCAAATCAAGCATGTAAAGTCTAGTCTTATGACCTAGTTTGAGATGCATGAATTAGGTATTATTCATTACATCCTTGGCCATAAAATACACCAATATAGAAAGGGATATTTGTTTCCTAGCCTATATGTTCTTAAACTACTTCAAAAATTTCACATGGAAGACTATAAGTCTATCACCACTCCTCTTCAGTATGGTGTAAAACATTATATAAAATGTTAAACTCCAAAGATTGATCCTACCTAATATAGACAGTTGGTAGGAAGTCTTCTATACTTAACCCATACCCAACCAAATATCCCATTTTCTCTTGTTTTATTCTCTTTATTCATGCAAGATCCTCATGAGATCCATTGTAAGGGTAATACATCATACCCTTCTTTGCTTCAAGGTACTTATCATTGTGACATTGAGTATACTAAAGGTGTTTCCTCTTCCTTTGTGGGTTTTACATATTTAGATTGGGAATTTGATGTTTATGGCTGAAAGTCTACTTCGAGTTAAACCTTCGACCTTGGCTCTATTCCTATCACTTGGTCTAGCAAAACAAATATGTTCTTTCCCTTTCTTCTATAGAGGAAAAACACCAAGGAGTTGTTAATGCTAACTAAGAAATACTTTGGATTCAACTATTGCTCATAGAGTTTAGTGTTCCCCAAGATCCACAACTCTTTGGTGCAATAATGAGAGTGGCATTTGAATTTCACTCAATATTGTTGATAACTAGTGCACCAAACACATTGAGTTCAATGTGAACTACATACAACAACACTTTAATGATCATGTTCTTGACTTGCAATTTTTTTGTTTAGAAGGTCAATTTGGAAATATTTTCACCAAGCCAAGTTCCTTCATCTTTGATCCTTGCTAGGGGTGAAGGAAGTTGTCTTTATGGGTGGATAGCATGCAATTTCTCCTTCCTCCCCCTAAATTCCAAATTAATATTGTGGCGGGATTTGATGCATATTTAGTTTTGCAAATTTAATAATAAATTATGCAAAATAAATAACTTTGTAATTATAAAAAATAAAGCATTGGAGTTATCAAGATAAGATTGAATTACTTTATTTAACTTATCTTGATCTTACAATGCATTGATGGATCCCAAGTTGAAGTAAGTTTAAATTGGAGTCTGCATCTATTTCAAACATAGCTAATTGAGTTATGTCTTAAAAGAATTGCAAATAAGTGAGTATTTATCTTGCTAGCATCTTCGCTATAAAACGGACATGAGTCCTCATTGTACATAGTTTATTGCATTGAGAAATAGTTGAGCTTTCCCTTTTCTCCATGGACATTTCCCTTTTGAGGTTTTTACCATGTAATATCTCATGTATTTTGATGTTCTTCTCTTATCATGTGACCATGCATAATTTCAAACATTCACTCCATCTGATGCACTATTGATCTTGTGCCAAGTGACTATTTGTCCAATGGTTTGGCCTGTCACCTAGCTCCAATTGAGAGAAATGAAATAAAGAGAAAACTTCACCATATACTAGTTGATGGTCATATACAACCCAACACATATCACTATGGATCAATGAAGTTTAATATTCCCAAGAATGAAAAAAATGAAAGGAGACTCATCAAGTATTATCAAATACTTGATAAGATCCTTATTAAGGATTGCAATCATTTACCACATATCTAAGACATACTCGATCAACATGTAGGTGTGTTTCTTTTTCCAAATGGATCTTATTGGTGACACTTGAATGGAATCCCATGACACTTGGAAGACAATGATCAAGACTGATTTTAACCTATATGAATGGTTAGTCATGCAATTCATCCTCACCAACATTTTTTCTACCTTCATGCACCTTATTAATTATATATTCCGTCCATATCTTAGTGATTTTATGGTCTGTTTATATCTTGATGATATTTTAGTCTTCAACTATTCTGGGACAAACCATCTCTAGAACCTCTAGATGTTCTTAGCTCTCCTCCAAAATTACAAACCCCGAATAAAGTAGTAAAAGTATTTATTTCGACAAAATTCCATTAAATATGTGGGTTTCATTATAAATCACTAGGGAATACTTGTGAATCCCTACAACATCTCTACCCTTTTAAACTATCCTATCCCATTTACAACTATAGATCTCAAATGATTTCTTCACACTATGAACTACTACTACAAATTTGTTTACCAACTCTCACATATTTCTCACCCATTGCATCATATCTCCAACAAGAAATCATTTACTTGGTTTATCGTGGAAGATCAGGGTTTTAAGAAGATTAAGAAAACATTGTGTTCTTATATGATGCTTTGACTTCTCATTCTACACTAGCCATTTGAGATTGAGATGAATTTCATATGCCATTAGTGTGGTCCTTAGATAGGGAGGGTCCACCCCATTGTATATCATTTGAAGATTCTCTTAGATATTAATATTAAATACAATATCTATGATAAGTAATTATATACCTTGGTTAAGGCTCTTGCACTAGAAACACTACATTCTGGGAAAGGATTTAATCCTACATACAAAGCATCATCCATTGATTTTTACAAAATCAACATAGAAGGTACATGAAGAAATGACACCTTAAATGGGCATCCTATATTCAATGGTTTTACCTCATCATCAAGTACTACAAGTGTAGTACAAATATTTTTGCACATTTAATGAGTATACCATTGGTTCATACCATATGTATTATCCATTTTATTTCCTTCTTATGAATACTGGAAACACCAATATGCTACTAATCCCTTATTTTTCCATGCATGATAACATCCTATAGAGGTCATTTTGAGTCCCTATCTTAAATATTCCATCAAAGATTGTTTGTTGCATAAAATCACTGAAGTCTACATCCCTACCACTGGTAATCACCCACTCATAATTTGGAAGGGCAATTCTTCATTCGAATATGGGCACTTTAGGATGTCCAAGTCTTTGCAACATCCCCAACACTATTTTGTTTGGCCATAAATGAAGAAACTTGTGGGAGGCTTCATTATATGTTGTGCCTCCTATAGTTAGGCTAATACACCGACCACAAATTGGGTCTATGCCACCCATTTATAGTATTGCCAGTCCCTTGGGAAGAAATATCCAAGGACTTCATTAATGGGCTCCCCATGACATTTCACAAACATGATTGTATCTTCATTATTGACTATAGATTTTCAAAAATGGCTATCTTGATTCCCTACACCAAGACCATCGCAACACAAAAGGCCCTGAGTTATTCCTTTCATAAGTTTGATCTCATTTTGGAATACCTACCACCATCACATTTTATTGGGATTTATAATTCCTTAGTGGCATATATTTTATAGCATTTTATCCATATATGGATGGCCAAATGGAAGTTGTGAGTCATCAACACATACTCTCTACATGAATTACACCATAATAAACTATGTGACTCTTATTTTCATGTTGTTGAACATATTCATAAAGGATTTATCCATGCTTCCATGGGCCATTTCCCCTTCGTAGTATGTTATGGGCATCATCTAGCATCCCCTCACAAAATCATTGTATTCTTATCCCTAGCAGCAAAATAACCATACTAAGACTTATTTTATTCAACTATTTTCTCATGTTCATGAATAGGTTCAACAATCTCTTCAATGTGCCCATTATAAATACAAAGTTCCTTGAGATTGCACTTTGGTTCCTTATCCATTCTAGGTTGGCAATCGATTTTGTCTATATTTGCAGAAGCAATTTTTTAGGAAATAAATCCATCATAAACTAAATTCCATTTTCTAGGGTGTGTACTTCATTTTGGAAAAGAAAAGTGAAAATTCCTTCAAACTATACTTATTTTCATATCTTAGCATCCACTAGATCGTCAACATCATTCAACTCAAATTGTATGAATGTCCTCACTTAGAAGAAGAGGTGTATAGATCTCTCATCAATTTAGAATATTATAAAATTTCAAGCCCCACTTAAACTTTTTGATATATCTATGTGATCCACGTAGAATGTCACCATTACATCCTATCTCATTGAATAACACATAAAATTAGCACACAAGGCAGTTAGGACTCTATGGAGGTGTTCAACACTCATTTTCCCCATCTTGTAAAGATAGTGGGGACACTTTCCTCTCAAACAAGGAGGAATGATATAATGCATAAAGAACATTGTGCATTTATGGGTGCATAGATTATAATAATAAATTTGTGCTTGTCTTTATTGATGGTTACATGTTGAGAATGGTTAAGCTCCGATCATTCTCCTTTTCTTATTTTATGCTAGTAGTTATCTTTGGATATTGTGCCCATTTTTATTACTCTCCTTTTTTTCTATAAATACAAATCAATCTAGACATAAGAGTATATGTGTACTTTTGGCAAAAATATCTTAGGTTGAGATTTTGTTATCTACTCTCTTTTATGGTTGAGATTTTGTTATCTATTCTCTTTTATGGTTGAGGTTTCAATTAGTATGAAAAGCCATGATTAGATATTTAAAATATAAAAATGAATTCTTCAAGTGATCAAGGAAATATTGTGTTTTTTTTTTTAACATGAGTAATAATCGATATAGCTTCAAAAAAGGTTGGACTATATATTTTGAGGTTTTGAGCATGAGCAATAACCACCATACTTTAAAAGGCTTAAAAAGAGGTTATGCTATTGATGATGAGGATTGGATTAATTATTGTAATATAAAAGAATACATTAAAGTAATAATATTCATAATAATGTGTTTTACATCCCTGCAAGTTTAAAAATAATAATTGGAAATTTGAGCATGAGCAATAACCACCATACTTTAAAAGGCTTAAAAAGAGGTTATGCTATTGATGATGAGGATTGGATTAATTATTGTAATATAAAAGAAGACATTAAAGTAATAATATTCATAATAATGTGTTTTACATCCCTGCAAGTTTAAAAATAATAATTGGAACTAAAATGAAATTATTGCGTTGAAAGGAACTTACAATTCAGTATGAGGGAGATGTAATTCCTTCCATGCTCAACATGGGGTTGATACGTGACATTAAAAATATATTAATAACAAAGAAAATGTTTCAATGCCCACTTTAAGTAAAATAACTTACCCATATGAGCTAGATGTGTAAGTCTTTCAATGCTTAATATAGAGTTGACATATGACATTAAAAAAAATATTAATAACAAAAAAATATTTCAATATGGACCATAAATATAATATTTCAATGTTCACATTAAGTAAACTATTTCATTATCCACTTTACACACACACACACATATATAGTAATTGAAAGTACAAAATTATTTAGGAAGGTTGTTAGTGTGACAAATATTTTGAAATTGAGATCTAATATGGGTATATGCTAGACATTATAAGAGAAAGTGATTTTCATCTTCAACTCTCTTGGTATCAAGAAGCTCACAAATTATTTAATCCCATAGTGTTTTCAGAATTGTTCAATGCCTAGTTCACTATGGAGATAAAGAAGATTTTGTTCTTATCTTATAAATATTTATATTCTTTTTTACACTAGTCAAAACATATAAATACTTTTGATCTTCTAGATTAGGGTTAATTACGTGCTTATAATATCTTAATTTTTATTTTACCCACCACAATTTCTCTTTAAATTTAGAAGTAATTATATTTTTAATATTATTATACGATGATGATGAGGATGACGATTAACATCCACTGAAACCAAACCAGAAGCTTTCCAAGATTATAATAGTTTTGTTGACTCAAAAGCTTATGAAGGTTGGTACTATGAAAAATATTTTGAAATTGAGATCTAATCTAGCTAAATCTTTTGAAATTAATTGAAAGTACAAAAAATATTATGGTTAAAACATTTTAATGGTGTATTTTTTAGTATGAGGGAGATGTGTAATTCCATCCCTCGGTTGACACATGACATATATATATATATATATATATATATATATATATATATATTTAAAAAAATTTGAGGAAATGTTTGCAACTTCAAGGGATTTGATCCCTCTCATCCCATGATAGATCCAGAATTAAGATAGATCTACACTCATTAATAAGAGGAAGATGCAATATTACAAATAATTTGTTAATCCTAATCCAACTCATTTTATCAATCTTAATTCAACTCATTAAAACTATTTTTCCAATATTATGAGTTTGAAAATTAAATTGACAATTGCTAAATTCAATAGAAATACTCATGATCTAGATGAAAGTGATAGTTTCACTAACCTAAAAATACCTTGAAATAAGAGAATTTGTAAAGTTTACCAAACAAAAGAGGTTGAGGATGAACACCATTTTCTTTTAAGATGTATCATATCAATTTTTAAAATTTAATTACATTCAATATTATAAGATTTACAATAACCAATATTACATTTCTTACCAAATTTATAATAGCCTTTTTTAGAGTGTAAAAATTGGGGAAATGTTTGAACTCTAAAAACCATTTGCACCATATTAAGAACTTGTGTGTGTGTGTGTGTGTGTGTGTGTGTGTGTGTGAGAGAGAGAGAGAGAGAGAGAGAGAGAGAGAGAGATGAGGTTGATGATGATCATGGTTAACTTCCACTGAGATAAAAATTGATCTATTCGACCTTAAGAAAAGAAAGATATTACTTGGATTACTTGGTATACACAGGACATTCTAAGAGAAAGTGTTTTTCATCTTCAACCATTTTGGTGTCACAAAGGTGACTGATTCTTTCCATGGTTCTTGATACACACACACATGTATATATATACAACGATTCTTAACACACATACACATGCCACATGTCAACTTCATGTTGATCATGGAAGGAATTACATATTTTCATTCAAGTAAGAACAACATTTAACCATAATAAATCTTTTACTTTCAATTATTTTATATATATATAAAAAATTACTTTCATATTGCGTGAGTGGGCCTAATGGTTAAGAACATGTGTTTCCTCCTAAGAAGTCACATCTTCAAATATAGATTATTATATATATATATAGAGAGAGAGAGTTGACATTGAAATATTTTAGTTATGGTCAACATTGAAATATATTTTTTGTTATTACTAGTTTTTTAAATGCTATGTGTCAATTCCATGTTAAACACTAAAGAAATTACACATCTCATATTTAGATATAAAAAACACATATCAACACAACAAGAAGTTTGTTTGAAATATTTTATTAAGGACTAATATTTTTTAATTATTTCAACTAAGGTGGAGACTTATGTTCTACTTACTTAAGGTGGACATCTCCCTCATATAAAACCACATATTATATGAGTAAAACTATTTTTTACTTTCAATTACTTTATTTATATATGTATAAAATTGATCTAAAATTATTTTAGATATATTTTTTTTATTTATGGTTAAAACTGAAATATTCTTAAATGACATGGCTCAATTCCATATTGAGCACATAAGGAATTACAAGTCTCTTTTTACACTTTTCTGTATAATAACAAATTAATTTAAGGAATTACAAGTTATTCTGTAGAAAACACTTTTTTGTATAATAACAACTTAATTTTATATAGTCACTATAAAAAAACAAATGTTGCATGGTAGTGTAGTCCCTACCAGTCTCAGTTACGAACAGTTAAAGCATAAATTGCAGACTACGGAAGTTCTTTGGTTGCAAGATGTATATGACGGAACATGGAACATAGTTGTTTAATACCGCAAATGCAAACATAGTTGCCTAAGCTTTGCCTAAGAGGAAGTTTTTTGTATTTATTCCAATAGTACTGATATTAGTATATATGCACAGATATTATCAAATAGAAGAAGCTGCAATATGTCCAACATACTAAACAGGAACATTGCATCAAAACTTGAGCCGCCTTGTTGTAACTCATTAATTCATTCTATTTACGGAACCCGAAGAATGGAAGCAGAAAGAATCCTCCAATTTCTTTCTTTAAATACAGGGCCGACGCCACATAAGTATGGCTTATGAAAAATTATTCTTAAATGTAAAATGTAAAGAAAGAACAGAGCAGGCTTTATTTAGATTGAAGCAGTGGGTAGTAGAAAGAAAAACTTGTCATCCATGTTTAACGACACAGGGGAAGAAGGTACAAGATACAATTAAAACAAATACCATAAATTGGAAAATACTATTAAAAAATAAACCAAGATTATTCTATATTCAAATAAGATGGGTTACAAAATACAGTGGATGCTATTTGTCACACTGATTGCGATTTGGCCTGCCACCGACCAATAAAAAATATGTACATTGATGAAGCTTCTTGACAGTTTTCTTGATGTTCAAACTCTTTATTCATAAAAACGAATTGAATATCAATTTTGGGTTTTGTATTTAATCGGTCATGCCAACTACATCTATCCCAGTTTTTTGAATACCTTGTCTCTTCGAATAGCCCCTTCGATTTGCGGTTTCATCTTCTCTCCCTCTTGGAATTCTTGCTTGTCCAAAAATACTCTTCTTCCATGCTCTTTAAGGCGAATGTAGATATGACTGGCGAGTGTTTTCTTTACATCGGGACCTCGGTGATTTAGGAAGACATCATAGACATAGCTGTTGGTATTGCCATGTGAGGATGCGAAGGATGTAGCGTCACGATATGGGGTGAAGTTAACATTTGCCATTGGATACAGAGATTAAGAACGCGCGCTATGATCTCACGAGTGCAGAGTACCTGCTAGCTGCGCCTTCGCTACTCTTATCTCTGTATCAACACCTAAATTGTTCGCAGATATTTGAGTAGATTTCTGAGTTTATGATCTCACGAGTGCAGAGTAGATTGAAAACAAAACAGCAGATATCTGGTAGATTTCTGAGTTTCTTATTTCGTCGAACAAAGCATCAAGTTCCCCCCAATTTCCACCTCTCAGTGAAGCATCAAGTTCCTGCCAATTTCCACCTCTCACTTTCCACCTGTCAATGCCTTATTGAGAGTATTGCCACCGACCAGATATTCCTGGCAATTTCCGGTGAAGCATCAAGTTCCTGCCAATTTCCACCTCTCAGTGAACCATCAAGTTCCTGCCAATTTCCACCCTTTACCTTCCACCTGTCAATGCCTTATTGAGTATTGCAACCGACCAGATATTCCTGGCAATTTCCACCTGTCATTGCCTTATTAAATATTGCCACCGACCAGATGTTACCGATCGTGTACACCTATTGAAAAACGATTTCTTTATGAAAAAGGAGGAGTGGGAGTCGACGTCCATATTCTGGGTATACAGTGCTTTGCAAAGCACTGTAAAGCACTGTATACCCAGACAAGCAGTTGCAAAGCACTGTATACCCAGATGATCCTCGCGAGTATTGATCAAGAATATCACTTCCAATTACCCACTTTACCCGGACAAGCAGTTGCAAAGCACTATATACCCACATCAGTTCCGCAGCACGATCCTCAGATTCCCTATTCCCACAAACCATTTTAACCACAAAACCTTATAATCTGCCCTCTTAACGAAAAACAAGCTGTCCGAATACATATACAAACAATCCATGAAACAAGCGATACCAATGGCTACTACTATGACTACAACTCTAGCTTTACAGAGTGGCGGGGCACTGTCCCCACAGTCAAACGCAATAAGCACGGCCCAGTCACATAGTGTTAGTATTTTCGTAACAATTTTCATTTGAAAGACACAATTAAAATCTAATTGTATACTTTATGTCTAAGTGAAAGAATGTCATTTGTATAATCTAATGTAAATAAAAAAGGTGAAGTGAAAAAATGCCATTTGTATAATGTAATGTAAATAAAAATAAAAAGTGCACAAATTATGAATTAATGAAGTTTTTTTTTCGTTTTTGACAATTTTAATTTTGAGTTTTCAACACACTGGATTTAATTTTATAGGGAAGTCTAGCCTCTTATCTTAATATAATTTAATAGTTAGTTTATTAAGTTATGAAAGATTATTTTTTGAACTGGTAATCTTTAAGTTTATTTGATGGAGAGACATGACGATTTTTTGCTCCACTAGGGTTTTCTCAACATAGGTATTTTCATAGCGTATGTGTTTCCTGTAGTGGCGTCAGCCCTCCCTCTGCACCAAACATCACTTCACTATACCTGCATTCCTAGCTGGTACTGTCCGCACAGTATGACAACATATAGAGGGGTGAAAAAACCCTCTTACTGAAACGCAGTGGAAAACGCGATGGATGGCGTTAGAGCCAAGAGGCCCTCCTTCGAACCATCGCCGCACCTCAGAGAGCACTTGCTGAAGAAGAACATAGCAATGGGAAAATCATGGATATGGAAGCCGAGTTGTCGCAACCAAAGGCATCTCGAAAATGGGTACCAGGTAAATGCATACCACAAGCACCAACAACACTGAAATATGTAATAAAATCTACAAGGGTGGGAGAACAAACACAGTTCATGAAAGACCATGCCTTGATTGGAAAAAATTTAGGGATCTGGGCTTCCGAGAGGGATCTCATAAAGTGGATCAGACAATGGTGGCACCCGAAAGGGGACTATGAACTACAACTGAGCTCTAAAGGCTTCTTCAGAATCACATTCTACAGCTTGGAGGACAAGGACAAGGTTTTTGAGGATGGTCCATACTTATACAACTCGGTGAGGCTTTATCTGGGTTTCTGGACAAATCGATTCAACCCAGAGAAGGAGGAATTTTCCTATGCCCCAGTCTGGATTTGCATGTACTCCCTCCCCCGGGAGTTTTGGCTAGAGGAAATCCTAACAGGCATTGATAACACGCTGGGCAGGTATGTTAAATCTTCAAAGGCCACAAAGCAAAGAAAATTATGCTCAAATCTATGTATACATGAATATCTCAAAAGCCCTTTGAGGGTCGGTTACCATAGAATATCAGGATGAAGAATGGACATAGACCATAGACTATGAGCACATCCCCTTCAGATGTTGGAAATGCCATGAACATGGGCATCTCTTCAGAGACTGCCCTATCAATTCACTCACACGACCAACAACAAAGGAAACACAACAAGATGGGTTCACCCAGGTGCAAGGGTGCAAAAAACATGCAACAAAAAAAACAACGCAAACGAGCAACAAGCAAATCCCAACCAAAAACTCCTTTTATGCCCTTAGCAAGTTACCAGACATCGAGGAGGTGGAAAAACTCCACAGAACAAAGGCAATGGGTAAGGGAACTGGAAAGGACAAGAAAACACTTGAGCCAGTCTTAGAGCAGATCCCAGGTCAGAATCCCCAAACTTATGCTAAATCAACAACAATCCCAGACCAGGATGATGGTGACATCATAATGTAGATAGATGAAAAGGAACTCGTAGACATTGACCTAGATGAGCTAGAGGACGCCTTCAATGACAAAGAACTACAATCCATTATGGTAGAACAACTCAGAAAAGTCCATAAAGTCTTCATCGACTCCACTACAGGAGCCACCTCACGACTTGGTGTACAACTGGAGCCTAGCCTAGGTCCCAAGCACAAACCAAAAGAAAGAAAAAGAAGGGGTCGGAAGACTGCACAACAACTAATCAAAGAGGTAGGAAATTTCATGATAAACTCAGGGAAAATCCAATGCCCCTCAGAAGGTTTTTTCCAGCCCCCCCCCNCATCACTTGGAACATTAGAGGTCTCAACAGAATATCCAAGCAAAGGATTCTTCAAAACTGTATTAAATTGGAAAACCCAAATATCTTACTACTACATGAAACAAAAAGTGCAGGTAGCACCGTAGAGGAAACCTTTAGAAGGTGTTGTAGGAATTGAAAATTCACCCATACCGAATCTAAAGGGGTAGTTGGAGGATTATCCATTCTCTAGAATCCAACCACCATTATCATGGAAACTGCCTTTTCAATGGTGGGAATGCTTACTGCTAAGTACATATTCATAAGATAAAGTAAAGTAGGCGTCTTAACAAATGCTTACGGTCCTCAACTCAACCAGGAAAAACATAATTTCATCAACAAATTGGCCTACATAAACACTCTACAGGGACAAGATCTGTGGATTTTGGGGGGTGAATTCAACATCATCCTCACCTTAGAGGAAAAAAGTGGGGACACAAAATGCCTAGAACAAGACAATTATAAGTTTAGGTACCTTATAGACAGCCTCAACCTAATATATGTAGAGACCAGAAACGACCCCTACACTTTGTAATATTCCAGATATAAAAAAGTATGCAGAACAAAAATAAATAGCTAGAAATGGAAGATGAACAACAATATAACTAGAACAACACCGCAATAATACTAAAATGATACTAGAATAACACCAGAAAGAGCACTTTGATTACTGAAAGCAATTTTCACTTTACTCTTCGAGGGGGAAACCTCCAGTAGAGCAGAGCTCTATTACAATAATATCCAAGACAAAAGTTCTCATGCCCTTGACTCCTATTTATACTAAATATGTCTATCAAAAGAACCATCTAGAGGAAGATCCTTCTAGAAGCGGAAGCTTCTATTAGGTATTCTTACATTGGACTTATTCTTCCTTATTTCTAGGCCTTATTGATATTGACCTTTATTACATGGAAATATATTATTCTACCTACATGAGGGGTTAGGTCCCTAACATGTCCTCCCCCTTAAAAACAACCTTGTCCTCAAGGCTTGAGATGAGGAAATTGTTGCAGAATGGTAGCTGGTTTCCAAGTGGCATTTGTTGGAGTTGTATCTTTCCACTAGACTAACACTTCCTTGATGGTTCGCTGACCTAGACGACACTCACGTTGGTCCAAAACTGCTTGTGGTTGTAGCTAAATGGAGCCTTCTTTGTCCAACTCGGGAAGGTTGGTTTGAGTTTGGCACTTAGTTCCAATCACCTTCTTTAAGTAGGAAACATGAAAAACAAGATGGATCTTAGAATGATTGGGAAAAGCTAACTGATAGGCCTCTTGTCCTACACACTTGAGAACAGTATAAGGACCATAAAATTTGGGTGCCAGTTTCTGACAATGGTCAGCCTTGAGGGAATTTTTCTTGTAAGGTTGCAGTCGAAGAAACATC
This sequence comes from Picea mariana, assembly GCA_032191745.1. NCBI lineage: Eukaryota > Viridiplantae > Streptophyta > Pinopsida > Pinales > Pinaceae > Picea > Picea mariana. Next base: position 26,308 of record JASDQU010683046.1, read on the forward strand.
TGATCCCCTTCTGCAAATTGACATTTAGAGCGGCCTTGATCTGTTTGTTGCTTCATGCGATTCTAATCCATGACCAAATTCTCTTTGAGGGTATGAAGAATAGCCTCTTGAACTATAAGTGTTTGGTCAACCGCTTGGACCTTAGGGACACCTGGAAAATATGAGAGAACTGAAGGTGGATTTTGTCCATATACAGCTTCAAAAGGAGTCATGTAGGTAGTTGTATGGTATGAAGTGTTGTACCACCATTCAGCTAGTGCTAACCATTGAGCCCATTGATTTTGCCTTTCCGATGCAAAACACCTCCAATATGTTTCCAAGCACTTGTTGACAATTTCAGTTTGACCATCAGTCTGGGGATGATAAGATGTGTTGAGATGAAATTGGGTGCCTTGTAGCCTGAACAATTCTTGGAAAAAATTGTTGGTGAAAGTTGGGTCGCAATCAGAAAAAATAGAATTCGGCATGCCATGAAGCTTGAAGACCTGATACATGAAACGTTGAGCCACAGTGGATGTTTTGAATGGGTGTTGAAGAGCACATAAATGAGCATACTTGGAAAGATGATCAACTACCACCGTGATGACTGATTTATTTCCCAATTTAGGTAAGCCTACAATAAAATCCATAGAGATATCCCGCCAAATAACAGGTGGAATTGGAAGCGGTTGTAGTGTAGATTTGACTGTTTTTCCCTTGTTGCGTTGACAAACATCACATTCAACCACAAAATTACAAACGTTCTGTTTCATACCATCCCAGAAAAAAGAACGTTTGACCCGGTCATAGGTTTTGGTAAACCTGGAGTGCCCCGTTTTGGGTGTAGCATGAAGCTCAGAAAGTACCGTGGATTCAAGTTTTGACTATTTACTTAAATAAAACAACTTTTGTATCAAAGCTCATCATTGAGCCAAGAGTAGCTCGGGGAAACTGGAGAATTAGACTGCAATTTTTGTATCATATGCGAACTTTTGGGATCGTGTAGCCATTCTTGGCGAACAACTTGGAGCCAATATGGTACAATGAAGGAGAGAGAAAAAAGGGACCCTTCATCTTCATATTTTCTGGAAAGTGCATCAGGAACCACATTGCCTTTGCCTTTTATGTAAATGATCTCATAATCATATCCAAAGAGCTTAGTCACCCATTTGTGTTGCTCTGGGGAGGAAAGGTGTTGTTCGAGAAAATACTTGAGGCTTTGATGATCTATCTTAATTTGGAAGTGTTGCCCCAATAGATAAGGGTGCCAAAGATCCACGACATGCAAAATATCCAACATTTCCTTTTCATAGATTGATTTTCCCAAATTTCACTCGGACAGTTGTTTGCTAGTAAAGGCCAAAGGCCGACCCTCTTGCATAAGAACATCACCAATTCCTTTCCCAGAAGAATCACATTCGAGGACAAAGGTCTTTGTGAAATCAGGAAGGGCCAGGACTAGAGTGGTGCACATGACCATCTTCAAGGTTTGAAAATCCTCAGCAAATGCTGGAGTCCAAGTGAAAAAATTATTTTTAAGGAGTGTAGTGAGAGGTGCCGCAATCTTTCCATGATTGTTAACAAACTTGCGATAATAACCTGTTAAACCCATAAATCCACGCAAGATTTTGAGAGTCTTTGGGTGAGGCCAATATTGGATAGCTTCAATCTTTCTAGGATCCACCCTGATGCCGAACTTTCCAGCAAGATGACCCAAGTACTCGACTTCCGAGGCGCCAAAAGAACATTTAAATTGTTTGAGGAAAAGTTCGTGCTGAGAGAGTAGGTGGAGAACTTGATCCACATGAGTAAGATGGGTTGTCCAGGTTTTACTATAGATGAGGATATCATCAAAGAAAAATAATACAAAATGATGGAGAAAAGGACAGAAGACATGAATACTCATGAGGCTTTGGAAAGTGGAGGGAGCATTACACAGGCCAAAGGGCATGACCAAAAACTCATAGTAGCCCTCATGAGTTCTAAAAGCAGTCTTAGGAATGTATGCCTCTTTCATATGGATCTGGTGGTAGCCAGAACAAAGATCAAGTTTATTAAAGAACTGGGCGACACTCAATTCATCCAAGAGGTCATCAATGCTAGGGATGGGAAATTTGTCTTTAATGGTGAGTTTGTTGAGGGTGCAGAAGTCGACACATGCACCAAGAACCTTATTTCTTAAGGACCATGACCACATGAGAAGAGTAGGGGATCGTACTAGGGTGGATAGCACTTGCATTGAGCAGTTGTTGAACAATTTTCTCAATTTCATTTTTTTGGGAAAATGGGTGATGATAGGGACATATATTAGCAGGAAGGTTTCCTAGGACAAGGGGAATGGAATGATCATGAACACCATGGGAAGGAGGGAGTCCTTAGGGAGTGGAAAAAACGACTTGATGTTTAGAGAGGATGGATTAAAGGTCCTGGGCATAGAGGGTGTCTTAGTTGCTTGTATGGTATGGAGTTGGGAAATAATGCCAGAATGACCTTTTTGGAGGAGCTTTTCCATGCGATGGGATCTAATGATCTCCAGGGAACAATCAATGATGCCTTGGAACTTATATGGTTGGCCCTCCTGGTCAAATTGCATGGTTAATTCCTTAAAATCCATGAGAATGTGACCCAAAGTCCTTAGCCATTCGACACCCAACACAATGTCACAACTGCCCATGTCGATAGCAAACATGTGAGATTTCAGGTGGTAGTTACCAATTTGGAGACACACATTTTCACAACACCCTCCACATTTCATGGACCCACCATTGGCAATCATGATTTGAAAATTATTGACTGCCCGGATATAGAAATTAGTTTCTTTGGAAATGCGACGATGAATAAAATTATGGGTGCTTCCACTATCAACAAGAATGATGACCTCCCTATGCTTGATGTAACCAATTAGCTTGAGGGTTTGGGAAGCAGAGAAGCCAGTGAGAGAATTTAGGGAAATGACTGGTTCTACTTCAGGAGTGTCTGAGGGAGGGGTTATGTTAGTGAGTTCAAGTGACACGGACACAAGGGGAGCCTCAACATCCTCTTCTGAAACATCCTCCGAGATGGCCATAAAAATATTTTGTTCCTTACACTTGTGTCCCATAAAATATTTGTCATCACAATTATAACAAAGGCCTTTGAGTTGGAATTCAACCATTTCATCCCTGGTCAATTTTTGGATCTTTAATAGAGTAGAAGGAGGAGTGGTAGTTACTGGTTTAGTGCGAGGAATAAAGGAGGGTTTTTTGTTTTGAGAAGAGACAACCTGTTGTGCTTCCTTATCTCTTTTAGTAGCATCCACCCAACTCTAAGGTCGATCCATGAGGACATGCGCACAAATCTCATCCTTGAGGTCATTGATAAAACATTCTCATAAAAAAGCATCAGACATGCCCTTTGTACGAAAATCCAGTCGCTCAAAAGTAGCTATAAAGTCTTTCGTTGTGCTAGAATGTTTTAACTTTGTCAAACAGCCTAAATGGTTGGTGTCAGTGTCAAAGCGTTCATAAAGCTCTTCCACAAAGTGTGTCCAAGCCACATACCCTTGGCGAGCATTTTTTCTCCATTGCCACCATTTCTAATGTTCTTGATATAGATGGAGAACACAATACCATAGTTTGGACAACTCATCCATAATGCCATACAAATAGAAATAACGTTCCATTTGAGTTACCCAACCAGTGGGATATGAGCCATCAAATTTGGTCACATCCACACATGGAAGGCGTAGGTCACGCTGAAAGTGATGGGGCTGAAAATTCTGGGAATGAGAGGAAGTTTCACCTTTGGTATGCAAAGGTGGGTCAGATAAGGGAAGATCTGCAGGGATATGCAGCTTGGCGCAAATCATCATAGTGACCGATTCAATATGGGTATTCATGTCTTGTTTGAGGTCTTGTTTGAGTTCCACGACTGAGGCAACGATTGAGGAAGCTATGGAGGAATGCATTTTTTGATTGATGGAGACAATATTGGCACTGATCTGTCGCACTTCTTGTTGGGTTTCTGTGAAATTAGAGTGTAAGGTATTGAAGCAATCTTCCAAGTCTTGGCTATGGGTATGGGACATGATGATGAGGGAACACAAAAAGGGGTGGGTTGGACCACACAAAAAATGGGTTATGGTTGAAGTGTATCACAACGATCAGGGTGACTAGTTTTATCCAATGGGGTAAAGCCCAAATAAGGGTGTTGGAAGGGAATTGGGTCCACAATTTTTTTTGTTGTTGAAAATTTATAGGTATGAATGCGATAAGGGTGAAGAGATAAATCCAACGTAATAGGTATCAGATAATGGTGCCAATAGGAGAATACTGCAGTGATGAAATGCCCAAATGTTTAACAAGAAGAAAGTTGTAGTAATTTCGCAACTCGAATGCAGGAGACATAGCTGCACGACAATAGATCTTGTATGTTCTGTTTTTGTGTCCTTCCCAAGGGTTAGGTATTCAAGGGTTCTACAGACAAGGGTTTTCCTTGTGCTATAGATCTCTAATATACGTGCAGGGTCCAATAGTAGTACTCGACCCAATATCTCAAGGAACCAACTAAGGAGGCTAGACCATGCCCTTAGCCGTACTACCCGACTACCCAGGTACTAGAGAGTGTCTTCCTGAGTGTTGTTCTCGGTGGAACTATATAAGTCATGCGACCAATCGATTTATCTATGGAGGGCTTCAGGAAATCTAGGTCGATCCATATACAGGTGTTGTCTGATGCACTACCACTCGAAGGGGTACCAACAGGGGTTACAAGGGTGGCCAACAGATGTGCACTTAAGTACCTCTTGTATTTCATGCATGTATGAATCCCTGACTGCAGGTTTATGCACGTAACGACAAATCTTTGTAGCTTAAAGACATCGGAATACGTCTCTACCTTGAAAAAAAAATTAACCCACAATTTCTTCCGAGGAAGGTGCTCTGATACCACTTGTAATATTCCAGATATACAAAAGTATGAAGAACAGTAATAAATAGTTAGAAATGGAAGATGAACAAAAATATAACCAGAACAACAGAACAATAATACCAAAATGATACCAGAATAACACCAGAAAGATCACTTTGATTACTGAGAGCAATGTTCACTTGCCTCTTCGAGGGGGAAACCTCCAACAGAGCAGAGCTCTATTACAATAATATCCAAGACAAAACTTCTCATACCCTCAACTCCTATTTATACTAAATATATCTATCAAAAGAACCATCTAGAGGAAGATCCTTCTAGAAGTGAAAGCTTATATTAGGTCTTCTTACATTGGAATTATTCTTCCTTATTGCTAGGCCTTATTAATATTCACCTTTATTACATGGAAATATATTATTCTACCTACATGAGGGGTTAGGTCCCTAACAAACTTGGACTAATAAGCACACAGGGAATCAACACATTTCAAGTTGCCTAGATCGCTTTCTAATTTCAGAGAACATAATGCTCGAAGGACCAATTATTGAGGCAGACATACTACCCAAGGCCAACTCATACCATTGGCCAATCCAGCTCTGGGTGGACAACATGGCTAATCCAAAGTTCAAACCCTTCCACTTTGAGAAATTCTAGATAACCCACCCAGACTTCCAGGAACTCTCCTAAAACTCGTGGGCCAATGCAAAAGTAGAACATGGTATGCAGATGTTCAAATTCCAACAGTGTCTGAAGAATTTCAAACAACAATTGTGGGACTGGAACAAAAACGTTTTTGGGAACATCTTTCTTGCAAAAAAATCCCTAAAACAACATATGGAGGAGGTACAATGAGAGTCCATGGTCTCGAGCTACTTGGAAGCCTTGCTACATGAGGAAACCACCCTGAAAAAGCATCTTGAGGAAATACATAAACAAGAGGAGATCCTTTGGAGACAAAAATCCTGTGTTCAATGGCTTAAGGAAGGGAAAAAAAACCAAAGTTCTTCCACTACTCCATTATCCATAGAAGGCATATCAATTGCATAAAAAATCTTGAGGACTCACAGGGTAACACTCTCATGGACCATGTAGACATAGAAGAGGAACTGGTAATATACTACAAAGAACTTCTTTCAGAACCCCCTATGGATAGGACACTAGCCATTAGAAGGATCACTCAGCATATCCCCAACCTCATCACTGCAGAGCATAATTCTTCCCTCATGAGACCGATCACGCAAGATGAAGAGGACCAAGCTATCAAGGAAATGCCACCAGGAAAATCCCCAAGACCAGATGGCTTCACCACGGATTTATTCCATTACTATTGGTTGATGGTCCGCGAAGAGGTTTGTTCACTAGTGGAGGAATCCAGAACCTCAAATCAGGTACTCTCCACTATTAATGCCACTTTTCTCACTCTGATCCCTAAAGAAGAGCTTGTTACCAATCCAAAGAAGTTTCAATTGATCGCACTCTATAATGTTATATACAAGATCATAAAAAAAGTCGTAACACTCAGGCTCAAACCTATACTCCCTTGCATCATCTCTAAGGAACAGTCAATCTATGTGGAGGGGCGACACATCATGGACAACGTAATCCTCGTGCATGAAATCATCCACTCGCTCAAGACTACTCGCACACCAAGTATGCTCATAAAACTTGATTTTTCTAAATCCTTTGATAAACTAAGTTGGAATTACATGTACTTAGTTCTCTCAACCTTGGGTTTAGCTCGGATTGGATAGAATGGATCATGGAACTCACCTTTTCTACTTTTTTCTTCATCCTAGTTAATGGGGTTCCCTTGAAGCCCTTCTCCCCTTCACGGGGCATATGTCAAGGAGATCCACTCTCACCTTTCCTCTTTATGATCATGGCGGAAGGTTTGGGGAGGTATCTTTCTGCCTCAATTGTGTTCCAAGGCCTCTCTATTCATGGGCTCCAACCAACTACTTCCCGTAGACAATTTGTTGATGATACCTTGCTTCTGAACACCCCCACTTCTAGGGAAGCGACCAAACTTCGCGCTATACTCTCATAATTTAGCGAAGCCTCTAGGACCACCTTCAATATGGAGAAGTCACAACTCTTCTTCTTCAACAAGCTAGTAGCAGTCCAATGACACATCTCCCATCTCCTTGACATCCCCGGGTACTCCCTTCCATCCAAATAACTTGGCCTACCCCTCACGGACTCAGTGGATCAAAACACCTCCTGGAATTCCCTTATCCGCTCAATATCCAATTGTCACAGCTCCTGGAACATCAAATCCCTTAACCTCCCTGAGAGATTTGTCCTCCTGAAGTCAGTGCTCCAAGCCATCCCCACCTACATGTTCTCAACCTTGGCAGCCCCACAAACGGTCATAAAAAGCATAAGGAATATTCAGAGAAATTCCTATGGAATGGACACAAATAAGGAAAAACCTGAGTCTTAGTCATTTGGGATAAGATCTGTAAACCTACAACCCTAGGGGGCTTAGGGCTCCGCGACCCTAGAAAGCTTAACAATGTAATGGGAGAAAAAATCTTGTGGCAATGGCTCAAATATCCTCATGAGTTGTGGGCACAACTCTGGTGACAATAATACACTCTGGGCCTGCAACAAGAAGAACTCATAAGGCTTGATGATCAAATCCAAGGTTCCAACATTTGGAATGCATCTTGGCACAATCGCCCACTCATTCAAAATCACGCTTTCTAGGGAGTAAGAAATGGGTGAAGTGTGTAGTTCTGGATAAATGCCTAGTAACAACTCCCTCCCATGCAATCACTGGAAAACCTATCCCCTTACCAGACCTACCTTCCAGAATTAAGAGATATTAAATTTGATGACCTATGGCTCAACACACAACATAACACCCCCTAGCACAGTTAGAAAATGCTACCTCAGCATCTTCATCTACTAGACAATGTTGAGATGCATCCTTGGAAAGAAACAATGGGAAATAAGAAGATATGCATTAGTAGGGACAAGGATATCCTCTATTGGGGGTACTCAACAACGGGAACTTTCATGATCAAGGAGGCCTATCACCTTCAAGACAACTTTCAAGCATAGGAAAAATATCACATATGACATATAATTTGGAAAACCAAACTCTGGCCAAAGGTTTCTACCTTTCTCTGGCTCCTGGTACATAATAGGCTCCTCACTTGGGAAAACTTAAGGAAGAGAGGATTTATAGGGCCCTCAATATTCCATCTCTATAATAAAGAGGAAGAAAACATGGAACACTTATTCAATCAATGTCAGGCCAGCAATCAGATCTAGGACCAAGCCACTATCGTCATGAGGAAAACAAAGCGTGATAGAACCAACATCCCAAACACCTTAAGAAATTGAGGCTTTGAGGATTTTCAAAGCCCAATTATAAATATAATCTGGCAACTTCTGTCGGTGCTTATCATTTGGAAATTGTGGAAAGAAAGAAATAGGCGTATCTTCCACTCACAACCCTCCCGCCTCTCAGACGTCTGGGATAGAATCACCTCCAGCATCTAGAGTACTTCCGATATTCCCCTCCGGAATTAAACATTCTCACCACCTATAAGAAATCCAACCCAAATTTTCCTCTCAGTCTCTCCAACCCCTCAGCCCCTAAAGAAAGTTTATCCACCTTCTAGAGTTGCCCCCTTTCAGGGTTATGGAATTTAAACTTCAATGGAGCTTCCAAGGGTTATCCAGGATAGGTTGTCTTTAGAGTGGTCATCATAGACAGCATAGGGAAAATCAGATGCCTTAAAGAAAGTATGACACGAACAACTCAGTTGAGATCTAGGGCCTCATAAAAGGCCTCCAACTAGCCCGCAGTCTAAACTTGTATCCCCTAATAATAGAGGGAGATTCACAAATCATCATCTCTTTGGATACCAAAGTTATCTAGGGTTCGGATCCGAAAAAAATCACTCCCAACTAGCGCCTTACAGGTCCTCTCTCCCTACTACAAGCCTCATTACTTCCTCCCTTCACTATCATCCCCTCACACATCAAAAGAGGCCAAAAAATTCGTTGATCAGCTAACCAATGAAGGTGTTAATACCCAAGTAGATATCCTCATCCTTAATACCTTGGATCATCATGACTCACAACTCCTACAGCAGTGCCAAGAACTGGCTATACAGGACTGCCTCTCCCGGGATGGGGTGACACATGGGCCAAATGGGCCACATGTGTCGATGGACAGGGATATTATGAGGGTAGTTAAAGCCTCTCGCCACCACCCTCCCCCCTTGTCAAGTCGCGATGGCTCTCATGCATAAGAGCCAAGCCTTAGTGCGTTAGGCCTTCATGGAATACCGGGCTCGACTACTCGGCTTCAGTATGATCTTTGAGATTTCCATTACACCTGCACTAATCTCTACCAGATACATCAATGCCTCTACCCTCCTGGTCTTTTCACTGTGTAGGAAGTGTTATATGGGGCACTTGGGCCCAAAGCCCAACATTATTTTGTTAATCCTACTCCACAATTCAGCCTGTTTAGTCGATTTTTCTGCTTTCCCGGTGCCTTGCGAAGCCATGCCACAAGAATGAGGAAAGCCCCGATGTGGGCCAGCTTACTACAGTAGTTTTGGAAGGAACAATCACCCTGGGCCTGCCTCTCGTGCTCTCACGCCATGTAGAGACCATCTGGGATCTTTGGGGCAGAACTGGTTTGGACAGACTCCTACAGAGCCTTCGCCTCACCATGGCCCCATACTCACCTCTCAAGCTCCAGCTACAGATGAGGACCATTTGGGTTTCTCTAGGAAAAATTGTTTCGCACAAGCTCAACAGCAGCCACGTCTTCCCATCACTAAGGATCACCAAGGCCAATTCCCGATGGAAGAAGAATTTTCTCCCAATTGGGCATAATTCTTGCCTTTCCTCCCTTCAAATTCCCTAGAGTACCATCTCGCCACCTGCAACACCAGTCCATTTTAGGATTTGGTTTCTACGAGATGCATAGTGGAAGAAGAATCCTTACCTCTAGAGGACCATTGGGGGCACAATTATGTAGCCTCCATGGAATAATACCCTGTTACAAACTCTGCTATTACTTTTGACTCCGTCGCTACCACTATGGGGGAAAGCCAGGCTCAAGAGGACCACAATCACCCAACTCCACATTCCTACAGACTCTCGGAAGACCACCTGGTTTTAATCTTTGAAATGAGAAGGGACCTAGCCGAACAAAAACACCACTAGAGTTTCTTCAGCAAAATCCTGGATGCCCTGTGTAATTCCTTGTCAACAGATCCTGAGAAGAGATGATGCCCAACGTGTTGTTAACCCTTCACCTTCAGATTTTGTCAATATGGAAGCCCGAACTCACCACATGCATAGATTCTCACAGGTTTTGTTCTTTGGTTTAATGGCTAATTGTTTGTAAATTTTTCCTATGCTAGTCTCTGGTTCAGGTATGATAGGCTCAGGTCTAATAGGTAGTCAGGGCACTCAGTCCACCACCTTTTCTGGTTTCCACGAGAGTGGCAGAATAGGTGGCAAGTCCCCTTGTTGTATATCGACAGTTGTCGTTTTTTCCCTTAAGCTTTGGAATTGTGAACAGTTGTCACGCCTTTGCGCTATGGTTTCCACTACGGTGGAAGAATAGTTGGCTCACTATCATGTATATCTGGACATGTAAATTTTTTTCTTTGGCAAGGTAATATATATTTTTATTTACAAAAAAAAATATTATTTTTTTAAGGGATTTTTTTATATAAAATTATGATTATATATGAAGTTGACACATGAAATTTAAAAAATATATTAAAACAAAAAATATTTCAATATCTTCCATAATTAAAATGTTTCAATATCCATCTCAAGTAAAACAATTATATATCAACTATATATATAGACAAAGAGACAAAGATATAGAGGAATTGAAAGTAAAAAACT
>JASDQU010683046.1:40292-56550 GCA_032191745.1 Picea mariana
TCACCAAAAAAATTGCACTCTGACTGTCACAATCTATCCTTACAGCTTGTAGTACCAACCCAATACCTGAACACAATATTTGTAACCATACTGATTCCTTACTTGCATGAGTGGCTGCCATGTATTCAACTTTTGTAGTTGAAAGTGCCACTACAACCTGTCTTTTGCTCATCCAACTTATTTCTCCTCCAAGCAGGTTAAACACATACCCACTTGTAGATCTCCTATGATCTAGATCTTCAGCCCAGTCTGCATCCACAAAGACATGTATATCCAACACTCTGTCCAATCCCGGTCTTCCTTGGTAGCCCAATCCATAGCTAGAAGTGCCACACAAATACTTGAAAACCCTTTTTACTGTTTTCCAATGCTCATTCCCTAGTTTTAGCATATACCTGCTCAAAACTCCCACTATATGTATAATGTCTGGTCTAGTACATACCATTGCATACATCAAACTGCCAACTGCACTCGCAGATGGAACACGAGACATGTCCTACTCCTCTTCCTATGTCTTGGGACACTAATCTGCATATAACTTTACACCAACAGGAATGGAACCTTGACCGGTTTACATTCCTGCATATTAAACCTCTGCAACATTATCTTGACATGTTTTCTCTGATTTACCTAGAGTTTCCTCTTTTTCCGATCTCTTTTAATTTCCATGCCCAAAATGAAATTTGAAGCACTGAGATCCTTCATGTCAAATTTAGAGGACAACTGAGTTTTCACATCATGGATAATCTCGTTGTTTCCTATCAACAACATGCCATCCACATACAAGACCAAAAAAATCAATTGATCACCAATTAATTCAAAATACACACAATGATCCTCTTTACTTCTTGTGAAACCAAGTCCCAACATATAAGTATCAAATTTTCGATACCACATCCTTGGTGATTGTTTTAATCCATACAAGGATTTTTTCAGCTTGCCTACCAGCTCCTTCTTTCCCTTCACAACAAATCCTTTTGGCTGCTTCATATAGATTTCTTCTTCCAGATCCCCATGTAGGAATGTTGTCTTCACATCCATCTATTCTACGAGCTTTGTATTTCTCCACTTTTCCTTCTGCATTCAGCTTCTTTTTAAATACCCATTTTCTATCAATAGGATTTATTGCATCCAGAAACTCCAATAGATCCCAAGCCTCATTCTTATCCAAGTCTCAGGAAATGTGTCACATTTTTTCCTAGGGAAACGTGTCACATTTTTTCCTCAATTTTTGTGTCGATTGTTGGGTGGTTTTTCTGCACATGGTTTTCTATTTTTGATTAAGGAATTAGGATTGTTGATTAATCTAGGTCATTGGGTTAGCGTTTTGGATGTCATTGGCTCTTATATGTATATTGTATTGTAAACAATGTATCACTATGAATGAGTATAGAATATGTTGGTTTTCCCGGTTTGGGTTTCCAGGGGAAAAATATCTGTGTAATATTTGTATTTTCCATTGTATATTTTTTGTTATTTTACTGAAAATCTATTTGCAGTAAATATTGTACAAGGTTAAAATCTACACTGGCCATGCAATGTAAATGGGATATTTTTGGGATAGACTAGGGTTTTATCCCTATATTTTGGGGTATAAATATGTAATGGGTTGGGAGATTAGAGGGGCTAAGTGAGAGGTAGAGAATGATTATGAAAGATTCATGAATGTAATAGTTAGTTGGAAAGATGAAATATGAATAAAGAGAGAGTTTATAGATGATATTATGTCTTGTGTTATTTACTTGTTTATGTGTGCTTATGTATTATGTTTCTATGCTTCGTAGACTAGACTAGTTTATGGATGACTTGTGGCGTAATATTTATGAATGTAATTGTGAAGAATCTATGTAATAATCATAAACACACATAGGACAAAAGAAGGAACAATGAATCAAGTATCTGCCTCCCTTTCCCTTACTACTGTAGAAGCCTGGTTCTTCCATTCCCAATAGATACCTCAGGTGAGACTTCATCTGTGCAAGCAGGTGATTCCAAAAGGGTCGATGTCTAGTGGGTTGTTGGTCATAGTTAAACCGAACCTTGGGTCTTACAACCCGTGCGTAGACTAGTTAAGCCAATAAATGGTTCTTTTGCTGGGACAAGGAAATTGCGATTAAAGGAATGTTTAGGAGGCTAACTAAGAAGGAGATAAAGGATTGGTTAGAACGAAAAGAACGGTAATTTGCATGAGAAGAGAACATGAACCCTCAGATGAGTGAAAAGCAATGGATGCAAAGATATTTGTTCATGGAATTGCATGAAATTTTCTTTGGCGAATTTCCAAAAGTTCTGACCGAGTGGCTAGAGAGGTTAGTAGAAAATGGGAATGTTTAGTGTAGCAATGCCAAAGAATTGGACTCTTGAATTGATCATACAGTTGAATTCGGTAAGTAACCCAACTACTCGAGAAGTTGATTTTTGGTTTGATAGTGTACTAGGGGGTTATATTACAGAACTTGCAGTAGATTTCATTCAATCATACAGTGTTGCAAAAAGATATTTTTCCAAAGGTCTGCAGAGAAGGTTCTTGAAAACATTAAATACGTGGATAAAAATGGTTTTATGTGAAAAAAACGTGATGATAATGAAGTTCGATAGATAAAAGGGCTTTGTGCACATAGGGGGAGCTGGAGGATGATAGGAGGATCGTTTGAGAGAAGGAAGTAATGAACAAGGAAGGAAGGGAATGAGGATCCAAGAAGGCAGTATACCAGAGGAAGAGTACGATTTTGGAGATTTGCGTAGAGAAAGGAGGTACAAGAGGAAAAATGTTGGGCCTAGGAGATAAGAGAAGCACAGTGAGACAAAGGAAATAAAACTTTGCACACTAGTCTGAATCATGGAGATGCCATGTATAAGAGGAGAAGAAGAGGGGTTTTAGTCTAGTCCAGTAACAAAAGAGATGGTAAGTCCTACTCAGAAAATATCATGTGTTGAATCCACGAGCCCATGTGCATCACCACAATCATAGATAACATTTGAAGACTTTTCAAAAGCCATCATAGTTATTCGAGGAGTACAGAGTAGTAGCAGTTAAAATAGTGGGAGTAGTGTGCAGAGTCAAAGTCAGAATCAAAGTCTGTGAGCATCACCAAGAGGAGAGACTACACAAGCCAACATGGCGGGAGTAAATAATTCTCTTTAACTTATTGAATTCAAGGGAGTGGGGTCATACTATCCAGAACAACACTTGTTTGTGTGCGAAATAGTTTGGGCCGCTAAAAAAATACAGGATGATGTTGTGAATATCATGCAGTTAGCAACAAAAGTTAGAGGTCGTGCGCTAGTATGGTATATGAATTTACATAGTATTACACCTACATGACAAGCTAGGAGTTTGGAAGAGATAAATAAATCACTACTAAAGGAGTTCAAAAAGACAAAACTAGATTTGTAGTACATCACAGAACTAAAAGAATCAAGAAGGTACAAACATAGTCTGTATGGGATTTCAATCAATGATTTAAGGATGTGATGGGGAGATTGAATTTTCAAATTCTAGATCGACAAAATCAAACATGGTTCATTGTAGGGATTCTACCACACATTCAAAATCCCATGATTCAATAGAAGGTTACGTCATAGCCCGAGGCACTAGAGATTGCAATGAAACTAGAGGCATCCCCAACGGGAGATATCAGAGGAATGACACAAGTTCAGATGTAGTTGGCTACATTAACCATTCAGTTGGTTGAGCTTAACAAAGGAAGGGAGAAACAAGAAAATGTTTGGTGTACCAAATGCAGGACGGAGGGCCATCACAAGGAAAAATGCTCAACATTCACGTAGTATTTGGCAGCTAGAGCATTGAATCCACTACCAGGGGGAGGATGTTGCGAGATATGTAAGAAATGGGGCCATCACCCCATTGAGTGTCCATTGCTGCAAAAGTATCAAAGTACACCAAATAATTTTTTTTGAAATTTTTGCAAGTCGGTAGGACATGAAGAAAAGGAATGTCGCACGTTCAATCTACTAAAGGAGTGCACATCGAATATGTATCAGATCCAAGAAGAGAATGCCAATGCAGAAGGGGGTGGTGTGAAGTATAACAATTAGAGAGGTTTCAATCAGGGGAATAAATAAAACTTTGGTAGAGGCTGAGGTAGAGGGAATTTTGGTAGAGGAGGACGCGAACCTATTATTTGTTATAACTGTAATCAACCTAGACACTTGGCCCGCTATTTCCAAAATCAGTGTACGACGTGCACATATTGCAGAGCACTGGATCACTCGATATAAGACTGTCCCCAACTAGTTGTGAAGTGGCATGCCCGAGGAAACCCAAACTAGAATCTGAAGTAGAATTTGTAGATGATATTAGCTGAAGGACGCAATGAAGGACCAAAAGTAGCATTTGTTACACATGGAGGAGCTAGAAAAAACATTGATATAGTGAATTAAGGAAACTAAATAAAGAATTGGGTAAGGAATTCAGTAGGGCCTATGCCAACATTCGATTCGTAATAGGAGAAAGAGACATATCAAAGTGCAAGAAAATAAATACTTGGACAACATGGGGGAGAGACAACATCATAGTTTCCTTGTGTAGAAGATCGCACTATAGTAGAGAAGCCAATTGCGCATGTAAGCACACTAACAAAATTCTTAAAGAGTTGTGTAGAACTAATGAAAGATAGAACTATGTTAAGTACTTTATATGACATGCTTGATCATTGAACAAAAGAAAGAGAAACCCCTATCGCACAAATAATGGTAAATCAAGTACTGCATAGGAAGAGAACCAACAGAGAGTTCAGGTTCAATGCGCATATTGGAGAGTATGATGTGGATATTGTTATTTTGGACTTGGAATCTGATGTGAATGTGCTACCTAAGAATACATGGGAGATGATGGGCTAGCCCGAGCTAGTATGGTCCCTTGTTCAATTAAGGCTTGCAAATCAACATAATATAGTCCCGATTGGGCGATTGATAGGAGTACCTATGAACATATATGGGGTGCACAACATGGAAGACTTTGAAGTTATTGAGATCATAGATGAAAATCAACCATATCCAAAACTCATTGGACTGGAATGGGATTTTGATAACTAGGCAATCGTTGAATTGAAAAGGAGGGAGATGATATTCGAGGTTGGGAATCTAAAACTTAATGTGCCCTTGGACCCATAAGAAGGAAAGAGATACATAGAGCCAACTAGAGGTAATGAAATTGACAACTTATATAATCTAAATGTGCGTATGGAGGATTATGTCGACCTTACAATGGATGGTGTGTTGATTTGGATAAGTATGAATTCTTGTGCATCATAATCATAAGTCAGTCTCGATAATTGGCAGCAAAGGATGCATGAAGTGTCAACTATATGATGTGCACGTATCAATCGATCCTTGCACTATATTGGAATGGAGCTATGCGACTCACCCAGGTATTATGGACTAACTGAGATAGGCATGTTTGTAACCTCATTTGAGTTATAGGTAATCGAACAACAAAGGTTGTTGACACTAAATGTCGTTTTAAAGGACACTCTAGCTAGATGGTGGGTTGCACACAGAGATGGGGAAAAAGACTGGTCACATTGTAGTAAACTAATGAATATATGTTTTGGCTCCGAGGGAGAAGATATTGCATAGAAGTAAATAGGAGAGAGTGACCCGATGGGTCACGTGGAAAAATGTAGGGCTTTATGGTGCTCCGTACCAAAAATAGAGTGGACGCACAAATTTATACACACCTTGGAGATAATCCCAAAGAATTGGTATTTAGAGTTGAAGATTCGCAAGGACACAACAAGATGGGAGGAATTGACTAAGAGATTCAAAATCTCATTTACATTTGAACATGAATCTCCATCTAGAGATACAACACTAAAGTAGATTCAAACAAAGATCTTCTTGGAGGTAGAGACAATGGAGGTAGTACCAGTATGAAGTGTGCATAAGGATAAGATGATTTTCCATAAGTTATTGGAATGATATAAAATAATGAAGGAAGATCATGAGGAAGAGGATCCCAGGAATGTACAAATACTAGAGACAAAAGGCGCACGTATAGTAGAAGGTCCAGATCTTGCATCTGTCGCATACACACAACCTATAAAGACGAAGAAGGTAAATATTGGGACATCAAAGAATCCTAAGTTTTGCACAGATAGGAGATTATTGGAACGATGAGACAATTGAAAAGGTTGCAGGCTTACTATGGGAATATCAGGACCTATTCCCAATAACATTCTTAGAGATGAAGGGGATAGTAGGATACTTAGGCGAGATGAATATTCCACTGAAAATTGGAGGTAATCCAATCCGATAGAGACCTTACAAGTTAAATCCAAGGTATAAAGAGAAGGTCAAGGATGAAATAGACAAGATGTTGGATGCATGTATCATTGAACCAATAGAAGAATCATAGTGGATTATCCCAATGGGGGTGTAGGAAAAGAAGACAAGAGGAATTAGGATCTACATGGATCTAAGGAAATTGAATGACACATTCTTACATGATCCATTCCAAACACCATTCACGGATTAAGTATTGGAAAACATAGGAGGTCAGGAAACTTATTCTTTTACAGATGGGTTCGCTGGATACCATCAGATAAGAATCGCGCAGGAGGATATACACGAAACCACTTTTGGTATGGAGTGGGGAAGTTATCAATATATGGTTATGCCATTTGGATTGAAGAATGCCCCTACAGTGTTTTCTAAGGTAGTAGTGGTAACATTCAAGGAGTTCATCCATAAATTTCTGGAATTTTACTTGGATGATTGGATGGTGTTCAATTTACTACAAGATCATATAGAAGGTTTTCAGCTCATGTTATATCGATGCAGACAATGCCATATTTCATTGAACTTAAATAAGTGTATAATTTGTGCATTGTTTGGAATTCTTTTAGGACATGTAGTATGAAAACAAGGACTATTGGTTGATTAAGCCAAGATTGCAATAATTTTAGAGTTAGAAACTCCGGCATCGGTCAGACAGCTGAGGGAAACGTTCGGTCATACAAGTTATTACATGAAATTTATCAAAGGATATGTGCAAATTATAGCTCCCATGGAAAAGTTATTGAAGAAGGAAGCTAAGTTCCAATGGAATGAAGACTTCCATAAGGGCCTCGACACTTTGAAATAGAAACTAGTAACCATGCCAATTATTATATTTATAGAGTGGAACAAGGAGTTCCATGTACATGTAGATGCATCATCTATAGCGTTGGGCGCAATGCTGTTAGAACCTGGAGAAGGGGACACAGATTATCAAATCACTTTTGCATGTAGGAAGTTGTCGATATCATAAACGAATTATACAACTACAGAATGGGAAGGATTGGCGATGGTCTATGTGATACAAAATTTGAGTCACTACTTACTGGGGTCCAACTTCAAAATGTATACAGACCATTATGTATTAAAGTACTTAGTCAATAAGCCCGATCCGGATTTACGAGCGGAATGAAATGAAACCATAGATTTATAATATTAACACAGTGACATAGTGAACAATAACAAATATACAATAAAAAATGACTTCTATTAAATAAGAAATATGTTGAAAACTATAAAATGCAGATTGAAAACAAGCTTGCTAGAATGGTGGCAGCTTATCTTTGAGAAGAGATGTGACGATTATGCTCATTCGCAAGAAGATGATTCCAATGAGACTCTGAAGGAATTTTTTACAATAAACATGAATGCGAAAACCCTATACATCCAAAAACCTAACCCTAGGATATGAAGCATCAAAATTTAGGTGGGCCCCGTTGGGGTAAGTTAGTACATCAACTTCCTAGGGTCGTAACTTTTGCATACGATCTCTGTTTAGGGCGGACGATAGCATGTTGGAAAGGTATTGACAAAGAGATTCATTTATGGGGCTCAATAAGAGCCTTTTATTACCATTAAGGTTTCCTATTGTGATAAAACGCCATTTAGGCCCTCAAAATGGCCCCGAAAGTTTGGGACCTGAAAAACTGCTAAAAATAGTAAGTTTCCAAAAAAATGTTTTGAGCCAGTTGGAAAAGGTGGGTGGCCAATGAGATCCTCCTCGATCAATACTCTCCCGTTAGGAATAAATGGTATCCATTTCATTGAGTTCCCCCATCAGATGAGGAAATTTCTGTTGAATTTGGCCCCAGGTGAGCCACTTGCCTTAGTGCAGGAGTTGCCCTACTTTTACAACCCAATAAATCTGAATCCTCTGTTGGAAAGTTTCCTTGACCTATGTTTCCACGATAAGATCAATGGATTCATGTTCCATGAATTCAGGATTGAGATCTATTGGTTTCAACTGTTCTTCTATCTATGAGGTGTCCAATAATGGTGGAAAATAAGGCCAAAGGAGGTCCACATTGAACATTGGGTGCAAGCCAAGGAAGGGGGGAAGGTTGAGCTCAAAATCATTGTCACCCACATCCCTGGTGATGTTGTAAGGCCCTGTAAGGCATTCTTTCTACAAGTGCAACCAAAATTTGTCTCCCACCTAAAACTGGTGTGGCACCCGATGTTGATCATGGCGTTGCTTATACTTGGCATTGGTATTATGTAAAATATCCTGAACCTGTTGGCAGATGTGTTGGATCTGTTCAATGAAAAGAGTGGATTTTTCAAATTTAGTTGGAGCATACGACGAGTCTACTTGGGTAGCCACAAAGGGTAGTGCAACATCCATGAGACCCAATGGTTGAAATCCCAACCCCACTTGAAAGGGGTTGTGGTCGGTTGAGCTATGTATGGCTCTATTGTAGTTGTGTTGAACATAGGAAAGACTCTCATCCTAGGTGCAGGCATGCTTGGAATTGTACATGCATAGGATGTGCACGATCATCTAGTTGACAACCTCAGTTTGGCCATCCGTTTGGGGGTGGAAGGCAATGGACTTGGTGAGCTTGGTGTCTAGCAGTGACCAGAGGCTCGACCAGAATGTGCTGAGGAAACAGATGTCCCGATATGAGATATGCTTTATGGGATCCAAAAATGTACCCACACTTGTTCAAAGAATATCTTGGAAGTGGACTCTGTCATGATTCTCTTCTTGCAAGCGACCATAATTGCCATTTTGGAAAAGCGATCAAAAACCACAAAAACACGATAATTTCCCCACTTGGTGGAAAGAAGGCCTAACATGTAGTCCATTGAGATGGATTCCTAGGGCTTGTTAGGAGTACGCAAAGGAGTTTACATGCCTTGTTTCTCAGTGGTTGGTTTTTCTCCAGCGTAGGCATTGCCAGACCAGATATACTTGCTAACATCCTTTTGAAGTTTCGACCAGTAGAAATGTCGTTGCAACACTTCCACTGTCTTATTCATGTCAAAGTTTCCTTCCACCCAACTGTAGTGGGATTCCAAAATCAGCTTTGCTCACTCCCTTGATGGAATGCAGAGATGGCCTAGATGGCACAACAACTCGTCCTAAAGATGGAAATTAGTGATAGTTGTGTTTGCTCCCAACATCTAGTAGGTTTTGGCGAAGTCAAGATTTGTCTCATAGAAGTGGGGCTATTTGGAGCTCTCATGGCTATAAGATTCTAGCACCATGTTGAGTGCCACGACTTGAGGTCGACTAAGGAAATCAAAGAATCATTTGGTACTTCCTTTTTTATACTTGATGTTAAGGTGGAACTGCTGCAAATATGTGGAACACTTCCAATGGTGGTCATTATGCGATTTTCCTTGCGTCTGCATGAACTGCAACAATTTATGATTAGTGTGGATGATTGTCCCCTTATCGAGAATTTAATTCCTCCACTGGCGGAAGGATTGCACAATGGAGTACATTTCTTTGTCATAAGTAGGGTACTTACAAATGACATATGATAGTGTGTCACTATGATAGGCCACGGGTTGGCCATGCTTAGCGAGGACTGTGCCCACAACACAATCTAAAGCATATGTCATGATCTCAAAGTATTGTTGTAGGTTAGGTATTGAAAGCACTAGGCTGAGCACAAGCACTGTTTCAGATCATTAAACACTTTCTATTGGGACAGGACACACACAAATTTCTCCTTACCACCACCCCTAGTTATTTGGGCAAGGGCCCATGCAATATGGGAGAGTCCCAACATGAACCTGTGATAGAAATTGGAAATGACTAAGAAGCTTTGAAGCTCAATGCGTGTGGTTGGGGCTGGCCAGTCATGGATGACTTGGATCTTGGCTGGATCAACATGCACACCATGTGCATAAACAATGTAGCCTAGGTATTGGAACCTGTCCATGCTAAAGGAGCATTTTTCCAAGTTGGCATATAGCTTGTGTTGTCGTAGAGCTTGAAGAACATGTTGAATATGATGCAAGTGTTCTACCCAAGTCTTGTTGTAGATGAGGATGTCATCCAGATACACCACCAAAAAATAATTAGTGAAAGGCAACAAGATATCGTCCATCATCCTCATGAAAGTTGTTAGGGCATTTGTCAAACCAAATGGCATGACCAACCATTCAAAAAGATCTTATTTTGACTTGAAGGAACTTTTCCATACATCTATCTACTTTATTGGGACCTAATGGTAGCTAGACTTTAGATAAATACTACTAGAGTATTTGGCCCCCTTGAGCTGATCAAGGATATTGTTGATTCAAGGAATTGGGTACCAGTTCCTGACTGTGATTTTATTTATGGCCTTGTAATCAATGTAGAGTCACCAGGTCCCATCTTTCTTTTGCACCAGCATGTTTGGGCTTCCACAAGGTGATGATTTGGGTCAGATGTGCCCCTTGTGGAGAAGTTATTGGATATGACACTTGATATCCTCATTTTCTAGTAGAGAGTGACGATAGATTGGCCCATTGGGTAGTGGTGTGTCGGGGGTCAGATCGATGGGATGCTTGACCTGACAATGTAGAGGTAGCCAATAGGTGATGGTAAGATGTGTTTGTATTTTTTATTGACCTTATCCACTTGCTTTTGTTGTGTGAAGAGGTCGACTGAGGAGGCCATAGATGTGGTTGCGAACTTTCGCTCACTTTGAGAGTGAATCACGAAGAAGACAAACTTCTCGGTCTAAGAAATGACTTTCCTACATTGCTTGGAAGAGATCAAGAAAATAACACTAGGTGGGACTACCTCGGGTATCCTGTGCAATTTCTTGTTAAAAGTAATAATAACATTGTCAGGCCTAGACCCATATACAACATCCCATTTCCATAAATAATTTTGTCCCAAAAGAACATCACAAAATTCAAGGGGGGAACCATCACACAATACCTCATCTTTGAATGGCTTGATTCCATACGACAGGCGACATTGTTGGCTAACGTGAAGATTTCTTCCTTGACAGAGCCATCCGATGGTGTAGGGCTACAGGTGAAGCATAGTTGGGAGGGCTAGCTGCTTGACGACCTCTGTCAAGATGATGTTCTTCTGGCTACCACTATCAACGATGAAGTGCAACGGGGTGCCTTTCACCCACATCTATGAATTAAAGAGACACTCACCTTCCTCTGGATCATTAGGTTCACCGGGATGGATCTTGGTGGTAGCAATGGTGGCACTGGGTTTTGCATCAATGATCCATCTCCCCTTTTCTAGTTCTAAATCGGATTCAGAATCCACATCTAATTCATAGGATTTTACTTCAACCACCAATGACTTCTTTGAGCGACAATCAACAGTGTTATGCCAGGGGATATTATGGAAGTCGCACCACTTCCCGATATATTTCTTCGTCTTCCCATTGTCCTTATTTTCTTGTGGCTTGGACTGGTTGTCCTAAGGTTTCCAATATTTTCTTTGTCCTTTGTTTTTCAGGTTGGGGTTGCCCTTGCCCTGCTTCTACTGTGAGGGGTTCCTAGACCCAAACTGTTGTGTCTTTTGTTTAAGCTTCTGATTGATTTTGACGCCATATCGATAGGTCATGACCAAGGATGAGATGTCCAAAAAATTCATTTATGTTTGTATGTATCTATGCAAACCGCCGCGGTACTTGAGCACCAAATTTCACTCATAATATTTGATACCCAGCTTGGTGCGCAAAGTTTGGAAGACATTGGTGAAATTTGGCACTGTTTGGTCTCTTTCTTGTCATAGTGTGGTCCATCTTGTATACAAGTCATCATAACTTCCAACAGGGTAGTGTTGTTCCTTAATAGCATCCCTAAAGGAACCCTAAGTGGGTGCAAATGCAAATAATGTGGATCTCTTTATTTTTTATATGGATTATTTTCGACATTAAATGAGAGAGGAGATATAACACAAATATATATAGAGATATTGCAAGAGAGCCAATAACATAATAGAGATATATCATATATATAACAAGAGGCACGGATATATGATAGTACAAATTTTCTATTAATTAGAGAAATGTACAAAAATTCATGGTATCTTTCGTCATCTTCCCATTGGCCTTCTTTTCTTACGGCTTGGATTGGTTGTCCTGAGGTTTCCCATATTTTCTTTGTCCTTTATTTTGAGGGTTCAGGATAGCCTTGCCCTGCTTCTGCTGTGAGGGGTTCCTAGACCCAAACTATTGTGTCTTTTGTTTAATATTCTACTCTATTTTGACGACATATCGATAGGCCATGCCCAAGGATGAGATGTCCAAAAAATCCATTTCTATCTATATGTATCTATGCAAACCGCCACGGTACTTGAGCACCAAATTTTTCTTAGGATATTTGATACCCAGCTTGGTGCGCAAAGTATGGAAGAAATTGGTGAAATTTGGCACTGTTTGGTCTCTTTCCTACCGCAGTGTGGTCTATATTGCATACAAATCGTCATAACTTCCAACATGGTAGTATTGTTCCTTAATAGAATCCCTGAAGGAACCCCATGTAGGTGCAACTGTAAATAATGTGGATCCCTCTATTTCTGATCTGGATTATTTTCGGTTGAAAATAATATAAAAGAGATATATTGGATATATAACAAGAGGCACAGATATACAGTAATACATAATTTCTATTAATGAGTGAAATGTACAAAACTAAAGAAATATAGAGTGAAAGACTCACTAGAATGGTGGTAGCTTATCTCTGACAATATATGTGACAGATACTCACATTCACAAGAAGATGATGTTAAAATGAGGCTCCAAAGGCATTTTTAACATAAATAAAATCCAAAACCCTAACCCCGGAAGATGAAAATCCAACAATTTTGTGGACCCTATTTTGGGTAGTTTGGTGTATCAACTTCCCGGGGGTGTAACTTTGGCATATAATATTCGTTTTGCATGCACGATAGCTCGTTGGAAAGGTATCGACGAGGAACTTCATTTTGGAGGCTCAATCAAAACCTTTTGGTTTAATTTAAGTTCCTAATCATGAAAAACAATCATTTAGGCCCTCAAAATGGCCCCAAAAGTTTAGGAACGGAAAAAATACTAAAAATAGTAAATTACCAACAAATTGTTTTGAGCCAGTTGGATTAGGTGGGTGGCCACTGATATCCACCTAGATCAATCCTCCCTCCTTAGGAAGAAATTTTCTCCATTGCATTGAGTTTCTGGGGGAGAGGGGAAAGCGTTCGCTAAATCTGAATCTTGGTGAGCTTCTTGCCTTGTTGGAGAAGTTGTGCTACTTGGTTTGTGGGAGGTTGTCAAAAACCCGATGAGATGACTGTGTGTAGAAGGAATCTTTTTGCTTTGCTTCAATCTTGTCGACCTGATTTTGTTGGATAGAAGGTGCTTGGATTGAGGCTGTAGTGGTTGTAGTATCCTTATGTTCACCTTTTGACTAGATTGTGAAGAAGATGATTTTTTTAGTATGAAATACTACCTTGCGACACTATTTAGGTGGGATAGTAGTTGGAGCTACCTCTGGTATCCTGTAGAGATGACCCCCCAAAGTAACAATGACACTACGAAATCTAGACTCATAAATAACATGGCGCTTCCACATATATGGCTAACCCAAAAGAACATCATAGGCATATATTGGGGCAACATCACATAACACCTCATCCTTGAAGGGATGGATATCGTATGACAATCGACACTACTGTCTGACACGAATATATTGTCCCTAGAAAACCACCCGATGTTGTATGGATGCGAGTGTGGTGTTTTTGACAATTCCAACTATTTGATAACCTTTGTTGAGATGAGGTTCTTCTAGATTTAACTATCAACAATGAAATGCAATGGGGTCCCCTTCACCTACATCTATGAATGAAAGAGATGCTCCCCCTCTTCAAGATCTATTGATTCTTCTGGTTGAACTGTTTCGGTCATGACAGTAGCAGTGGGGTCTGCATCGATGATCTGTCTTCTCCCATTATTTTATGAATTAGATTCTGAATCAAGGTTCAACTCCTTTTCTTTGATCTCTACCACCAATGATTTTTTTGAGCAACATTAATCAGTGTTGTGTTAGGGGATTTTGTGGAAATTACACCACTTTCTAGTGTCCTTCTTCATCTTCCCATGACCCTTGTTTTCCTGTGTCTTGGACTTGATTTCGAGAGGTTGTTTGTTAGGGTCATATTTATCATACTTTGGTTGTTGCATATTTGCAGACCCGAAATCTCCTTTGTTCTAGTGCCTAAATTTTTTCTCAAGTTTGACAACATATCGATAGGTATCTCTCAGTGATGAGATTCCTAGGAAATCCATTTTGGTTTGGATGTACCTATGCAGAGCCCCACAGTATTTTAGAACCAGATGTCGCTAAGAGTCTTTGATACCCATCTTGGTGCACAAGGTATGAAAATTATTTGTGAACACTGGCACTATTTGGCCCCTCTCTTGCCACAGTGTGGTCCATCTCATGTATTGGTCATCATAGTTACCAATAGGGTAATATTGTTCCTTGACTGCATCCACAAAAAAATCCCAAGTGGGCTCGACCCCATATATTCTAGACTCCTCTGTGGACATTTTCTCCCAATAAGTTTTCCACCAATGTTTGACATGGGGGAGAGACTTAAGGAGTGCGAAGGTGATATTTTCCCTGTCGAAAATATTGTGAAGAGAGAAATTACCTTCTAGCAGATTTAACCATTTTTCTAGGAATCCACATCTGTTTGACCTTAAAATGTGAGAATATCAAAATTGAATTGTACCTTGAAAGGATAGGTGTTTCCAAAGTGGTTTCTTGATGAAGACATTCCTAGTTTTATCGAGAGGCATTGAAGGATGTGGGAAAAATTCTCCATCATTTCATCCCTCTGTCATGTGAGAGCTTGCTTAAGAAACATATTGATAGAATATTATGCTCCGTCGTTTTTCTTTTCTTCCTCCATGGAGGGTTTCTTGGGCATGCAAGAGAGTTTTTCCTTAAAAGAGACAAGCTCAAGAATCAAATTGTTATACTCAGACCTTGTCAGGGACATGCACTAAAAAACAATCAAGAGCAACCTGCTCTGATACCACCAATCCATATTATTTTTGGCACGAAATGAGAGTGGAGATATAACACAGAAATATATAGATATATTGCAAGAGGGCCAATAATATAACAGATATATATCATATATATAACAAGAGGAACAGATATACAGTAATACACAATTTCTATTAATGAGTGAAATGTACAAAACTATAGAAATACAGAGTGAAAGACTCGCTAGAATGGTGGAAGCTTATCTCTTAGAAGATATGTGATGGATGCTCACATTCGCAAGAATAAGATGTTACATTGAGGCTCCAAATTCCTTTTTAACATAAAGAAAATCCAAAACTCTAACCCCAGAAGATGAAAATCCAACATCTTTGTGGACCCTGTTTTGGGTAGTTTGGTGTATCAACTTCTTGGGGGCGTAACTTTGGCATACGATCTTTGTTTGGGGCACATGATAGATCATTGGAAAGGTATCAATGAATATCTTAAATTTGGGAGCTCAATAAAATCCTTTGGCTATAATTGTAGTGACCTATCATGAAAAAGCGTCGTTTAGGCCCTCAAAATGGCCCCGTATGTTTAGGAACCAAAAAACTGTTTAAAATAGTAAATTACCAACAAAATGTTTTGAGCTAGCTGGAATAGGTGGGTGGACACCGATATCCACCTGGATAAATTTCCTTTTTCTCATAGAAAGTCTACCACCAAATTTTGACATGGGGGATGACCTTGAGGAGCGCAAATATAATCTTTTCTCTATCGAAAACATTGTGGATAGAAAAATCCCCTTCTAGAAGGGTTAACTGTTAAGAACCAAATATGAATATAGCATAGAAAAACCTCAGAAAAAGTACTCAATGCCTTGAAAAAGAGATAATTTCAGATAATAAGCCTCTTCGAGGGGGAAACCTCCTTTTACCCCACTTAAATGTTCAAGTACAAGATGATTCAAAATGAAAATGTCTCCTTGGTATATATAGGAGACTAGGAGGTATAA